>CM024638.1:6811497-7064112 GCA_014182715.1 Eucalyptus cloeziana
GCTGAAAAGAGGAGGTATAATTGTAATAAACCTTCGTTAGGTAACCACGCAATCCTTCATCCACATTGGAGCTACCCAAAACAAGATAGAACCCCGACTTGTTGTGCACCCAGGGCAAGAGTGATGCCAACATAAATGCCAGGACCATTCTGATTCGTGCTTGAATGTTCTGCAACCCTAGGTTCTCAGCACTTGATCCCCCATCAATCTTCAAAAAAAAATCAGAATGTAAGAAAATTTGAAAAGAGCTTTTTTCAATTGGCATCCAGGCTGAACAAACTCCTCCTGCTTTTAATAGGAGACTTATGCACGTTTCTTTATGCCACTTTACCTTATAGCGTGGTCTCTTTCCAGTAAGCTTTTCAAATAGAGAAAGAAGTGCAGAAACAACACCATCTATGCAAACATCGAGATGCCAGGCACCGATCTCATCTGCCAACAACTTTGCCCGTGACCTTGTGGCTTCTGAACTGAGAGAAACAAACCCTGTTAATAAACTAAATTAATTTCAGAATGTACATAGAATGGTAAACAATCACATAAGTTGGTCCTTCAGTCAAAAGATCCAATTAACAATAACGAGAATCACAGTCAATGAGTAATCACCACGTCTCCCATGTTTCTCTTTTTTGGCGCACAAAGCAGTCAATCTCTCCCAATAGATCAGAATGGCCTTCTTCTAAATGACACTTACTCTTTTCTTAATAAATCTTTGTATTTTACTTCACTAAATGACTTGTTCCTCTTTGGTGATCATTGGTGTCAAGGGAGACTTCACAAAGAATCAGGAATTAATTTGTGTCCAAGAATCTGGTATTAATGTCTGTCCAAACCCAACAAATGACTTGGCTGTTCTTGATGTTTATCAGTCGCAGGTAACTTTCTTTTCCCTTTTGATGGCTGGTACCATGAGAAAGCAAGATTTTACAGGAATCGGACCTCAATTGGGAGCAGATATGCACCCTAATGTTCAATTGTCTATCCATAACCTTCAGTCAATTCACTTGTCTGATGATTGCATCTTTGCTCAAGTACTGCTACCAAAAACTTGTAGGTTCAGGTAAGGTCAAGGTCAATGTACTTAACTTTACAGGAAATGTGGACAGCATTACTGACCGATCAACAGAACATTCACATTAGCAGACATGAGAAGGAAAATACATATGACAATAGGTTAATGCAAGACTGCTCCAAAATCTGCTCAACCTACTACAAAAAAGCTAGAACATGTACCCAACCAAATTCAGAACAATAAACTTATAACACAAACAGCATCTAAGGCATGAGATCAATTTTCTTCCAATTATTCATAATTGCTACAGAGAAAAAAACATGCTTCTATTTCTTTATCGAGCGCAAACCAAAGCACGTACTGATCAAGGAGCTTCATATGAAAGAGAACCTTGGTTAGCAAAAATTTACCTGTTTTCAGATCCCATGTAAACCGTGTAAAATATCCTTTTAGCAAATTCTTTGCTGTCAGTGGGATACTGTCCATCAGCATATTGTCCAATGCGTATTGCATCAGCTTTCACTTGTTCATCACCATTTGCAATTTCTGCAACCATCAAGAAGTTTACACTATCAAGACTGTCTGGTGGTGTGCAGGCTTGTGAAATAGGACTAGAGCACTAAATGACCAGAGGGCTCAGCCAAGAGTATTAGTCATTCTAACGAAATTACTAGATTGCTCTGCATTTGGCTATCCACTAGGTACTTAAATGACTGGCTAATGACACCCATCATGAAATAGTCAACAGAAATAGAAAGTGGCAGGCTCCCACAAACGACAAAGACCATGAAGCTTTTCCCACTAGGCGGACCCGGCTATTTAGATCCATTCTTAAACCAGTTTGTCCTGTCTTGTACCAAATGCTATGCAACAGTCCAAAACAAGCTAATTTGAAGTTTCTAATGCAGAAGTGCTAATGCCCCAAATCCTATCTGTCTATGAAGATAATTTCAAACCATCAACTCTACATCTATACAGTATGTGGACCAGGTTACATGGATTCACTCTTATGCCACTATGTCCTATCTTGTAGCAAATGCTATGGGATAGTCTAAAAAAGGCTAATTTGAAGTTTCTAGTGCAGAATGTTAGTGCCCCAAATCCTGCCTGTCCACAAGGATAGCTGAAAACCACTGACTCAATATCTATACATGTGGCAACTCTGCATTCTATACTACCCACTGATAATATGAAACAACCAAAATTTAAAATGGACAGTAAAGTTCTCAGAGAAAAAAAATATGAAGGGCATATTGGATGTGCGCAGAGTAATGTCTCCGTTAAAACTTGACCTTTTACAACAAGTTGGCACATGCAGCCAACTATGGCAGCTACAGATGAGCTGTCTGCACCACCTGAGAGAGGAAGCAAAAAACCAGAGGCTCCACTTCTCCTTAGATAATCCCAGAGCCAGCAACCAGGTCCCAAGGCTATTTCCTCCTCAGGAGAGTGATACTTGATCTATATACAATATGCAATTTCATTATGAGTCAGATATATAATGAATGCTGCAGACAGAAATTGAACATATTAAAATCTTTATCTGGTACTAGCAAGAAACAGCTGCTCTACAAGATATCAATGAATTTATTGAAGGAAAACAAGATCCATTAGGTCTACAGTTTAAAAAAAAAAAAGAAAAGAAAAGAATTATTTTTGTTGCCAAATCACTTAACCTTATAATTAAGCTTGTAACTAAGACAAACAAATGACCTGTCAATCTAATTTGGCTAAGCAAGGTAAGATCCACATTATTATGAGAATAAAAATGTTTTTCCAACAAGAACTCTTATATTCAGATATTGCAAAATCCTTTGCCCATTTCTCATTAATTCATATCGAGGATGGTGTGTTTCTATACAAGCAAGAGTTCCATGTTCAGACTGATTTGCATCTTTCCTAGCAATCATTCGAACAAATATTAGGTTAAAGGCCGGGTCTATGTGAGCAAATCATGTGCACAAGCATTTCTTAAAGAGAACTCACCTCTAGTGGACCTGAAAGGCACATCCGAAGATGGAATGATTGACAAAGATTGTAAGGCGCTGCTACTGATGGTACTTTAGTCTTAGCACTTGCTTGTTCTTGGAAACTACTAATTGATCCTCTATAACTAGCAACCTGCCATCAATCTCACAAGTTAAGGAATGTATCAAATCCAAAAAGTTCACATCAATTAAGCAGGATATCAATGAATAACTTTTTTCCTGTTATTAAAAGAACTCTTTGTTACAACATATAAAATCAAAACATCAATGGCGTGAAATCCATTAAAGTCTTCTATTTCTTGACTCATGCATTTGCCAACTGCCACACAGGTTATAATCAACTAACAAGAAGGCCAGAGATCAGGTCATCTAGTCAGAGGTCGCAGTTTACAACCTTTACAGTGTCTCTTTCCATCAAGTGTCTTTCATATGGTCAATGATTTCAGTGTAATATCCAAAATTAAAAACATAAATTTTGTCTAAAAAGCTACAAGTTTCTAAAATAACACCTTGAATCAATTCTACTAGCCTATCATAGGCAACACTATCTCTTCCAACCCCCACCCCAAACAAAAAAAAGCACCCACCCTCCCCCACACACACAAAGTCCATAGGCTATGCGTGTATATGCCTGGCATTGAGTGGAGTATGCTGCAAGTTAAAAAGCATAAATGTATGTATGTAGGCATGTAAAGTAAACTGAATATTCAGACACTTCCTACACAATGTTTGTACATTAATATCAAAGTAGTGTCGCAGTGCAGCCTACCGCATCCAGATCAATTTCAGCAATTACAACCTCAACATCCTTCAAGGAAAACTGGGATCCTTGAGCAACCATATCACCATTTACAATCACACAGGAGCATCCATCTGAATTAGGAAATTGCAACAACTTCAATGACATTAAAATCTGATGGACAACACTAACAGATTCAATTGAAGATTAATTATTACAACAACAAAATAGAAAGACTACCTAAATAAAGGAATTGTCTGTATATAGAAATCAAAAGCACAATGGGAATTAAGAAAAGAAAGGACAGTAGTCATTCACAGTTTGCATGCATGCTATGTACCATAATAAAGGCGGCCACCATCGCATCCTTGCTGATTGCTGTACATGTAAACTCCACCGCGATAATAAGTTGCACCTATAAAAGCGCGAAGACGGACATCGAGCTTCCTAAGTTGATGGTGACTTCCACTTGCATTCATAAACACTTCAACTCCATTCAATGCAAGCTCCGCATGAGGGGGCAAAGGAGCGAACAGTTCCTCGCAAACTTCAGCAGCAACAGCCCTGTCAAAAGTGCACAGAAATTCGTAATTGAAGAGCATGAGCCGAAAAAGGCTTGAAAAGCCCAAAGAATATGGCAATGAATTGGAGATCTGCTATTTATCCCACAAGCCTTACAGTTATAGACATGACTCGTAATCCCAATGATTTGATGCTAGCCAGATAACTGTTACAAAATGGATTATACCTCAATTATACTGCAAGTGGCATGTCTACCCTTCCAAATGTGGCATAGTACAACCTAGATGTAATCCTGGCATGGCTCAACGACATCAATTGTCCAGGGAACTTTTCACCCGAAGATAACAAAAACCAAACATGCCATCCAGAATCTTTGCAAAATTGAAAGAGGAAGACATATATCGTAGAGATAGATAGAAAAATTAATACGATAACAGAGAAGACACATATAGGGCAAGTAAATTTGTCACTCCCATATGACCTAGAAAAAAAATGTAACTCACGTGTCCAAAAATTGTATATATCCATATCCAAAAGGTACTGTTTTCTGTGACACGGCCTCAGAAATTTCAGCGGGAAGCTGAAAGTCATCAAGGTGGTCTTTTTGCTTCCATGCTGTAAACCACCGAAGTTCCCGGTAATTTCCATCATTTGCAAGCCACATTTTTGGGCGGATCATGATGATTTTTCTGTTCATGCAAAGAACTTGGCAGTTGTAGCGCTCTGATCCTTTAATGATAGGCATACCAAAGCTGCAGAGTATTCCATCAGTCCAGTCGCCAAGTAAAAGTTCCTTCAAGCATTCCCACCTAAATGAGCACCAAACCCAACATTAACATTAATCGAGAGATGATACATTCTGGAAGTGAAATTGTTGAAAAATAATTCCGTCCTTGTACTTCCAAGGAAAAGATTCGTGCTTGGACATTTTATAAAATGTGAACAGTATGAACGCCGCTGGGTGTTCAAAAAGAGGCAGACCTTCAGTGCGCCGAAGAGACACGGCCAGTAGCGAGTGCAAATGATATCAAAAGACTGCCAATTGCAATCAAAATTCAATCCGAGAAGGCTATATATCACCGCAATCTCTATGAACTCCAACCCCACTAAATGGAGTTCACAATCCAATGCAACTTAGGCAAGCACCGGCTCTCTTGATGCTACCGCTTCTACACATTTCAATCACATAGCACTCTCTCCAACTACAACATGACCTAAAGTCCTCCGAAAAACTAGAAAAAAACGCTACTCGCTCAGATTAATCCGCCCGATGCTACTCACTCCGGCACAATCACTCACTGCAGATTAGGAAACGCTCGCCCGCACAGCTTTCCCGACAAGTACACACCAAAGCAGCGAAGGAGCGACGAGAGGCGAGCGAAAAAAAAACTCACGCGTGAGCGACGGTGTCCAGCTCCAGGAAGTGGTCCTCACAGCCGTAGCCGGTGATCTCCAGCTCGGGGCCGAGCCTGATCACCGCGCCGGCCGCCTTCGCCTCGGCGATCGACTCCTTCACGTTCTTCATGTTGCAGTCGAAGTCCATCGCCCACTGGTTCAGGTTACACGTCGCCACCTTCAGCAGCCTCATCGTCGGACGCCTCCGCCTTGCAAAGTTTCCGGCGCGCGCGCGGGGGAGGGGGAGGGAGAACAATCACCGACCGGACCGGCGCGACGGCGAGCCGAAATCAATCCGGCCGGCGGAGGTGAGGTGAGGTGAGGTTCGCGATTCCGCCTTGGAGATTCCGGCGATCGGTCGGAGGGCGGGGAATCTCGAGGCGTTGCGCTGGGAGTATTTTTTTTCTGAGGAATGGCGACTTCGAAGATGATGAGAAATAGGGGAAGGAGATGGGGGCGTCGTGCCGGAGGGTCCCGGACCGTTAGACGGGCTCGGCTCGCGGGTTTGACACGTCGGATCCTCGGTGGACTTTGGACCGGACTCGTGTCCAGCTGTCCGATGGAGAGATTTTTTTTTATATATAAATATTTATATATCTTTTATTTATGTGACCCTTATGTGTATCCCCCAATCTTAAATTTTACTTGAGACGGACGGAAAACAAGACCATGGAAACTATAAGCAAAATGCACAGATGAGTTTTCTGGGAAATTTCATCCGTTCATTTCAACCTGTGGTCTTGGTCGGAGGTATTCAAATGATATCTAGAAAAACGAAAAATATGTGCATGGTCATTAGACATAAATATTTTTATTTTTATTTTTTTCTAATTAATGACTTGAGAAGTAAAGGGCCGTAAGGAAAAGGTCGCATTTCGGGTGAGGGGCCGAGGGAAAAAGAAGAAAGAGGCCGAAGAATATTCACGTGAGGTTGGGAAAAGGCTTTTGGCATCTGACTTTCCCACTAATGTTCTGGGAAATTTCTTCCTCTTCGCGTAGAGGAAGCGCAGTATAATCTAAGAAATTAAGTTGTCGTGCATTTTTCACCCATTCTAACGTGAAGCCCAATTGATACGGAAGCGGGTCATCTTTTTCTATAGAGAAACTCTTATAATGGAAAAAAAAAAAGGGCAACAAAATGTTGATTTTTAAACCTTAGCATAAGCATTTTGCACATGCTATTACCAAATATGTATATTAATTAAGTAAAGACTTTCCACGTAAGTTTACGAAAAGGCTTTTCGCATCTGACTTTCTTACTAAATAAGGTCATTTGATTAATGTTCCGAGAACCTTTTTTTTGCTTTGCGTGGAGCAAGCGCAAAACAATCTAAGAAATTAGGATTTCATGCATTTTTTGCTCATTCTTACTGGAAGCCCAAGTTATCATTATCTGGTATTCCGAATAACTAAATTCTCTCACAAATCTTAGTCTCCATCACCTATGAACCCAATCTCCCCTCCGCCACAACCATTGTATGACCACGCTGTCTACCTCCTGTCTGGTCACAGCATTCTAGACAGTCAAATCCCCTCTCCTACGACACCGTGAAAATGTAGATTTGGACCATGACTGCAAGATTCAAGCTTCGATGCCCACGGACTCAAGCTCCAAGTTTTGAGCTCTTGCAGCCATGACCATGATCTTAGATTGGGTGCGACCATGTCTATGTTGAGCAACCATAGTGCGAGCTCGAGTCTAATTCAATTCTTTGTTTGGTAACCGACCAAGTAGTGTCTAATTCAATTCTTTTATTTCCCGAAATAAAATATATATATATATAAACCCGTTTAGTAACTTTTTTATTCGCGGAATAGATTTGGAATAATCTCAATAAGAAAAAAGAGTGACTTTTTTTGTTTATGGGAATAATTTTAGAATCGAGCCTTTCTTTTTTCTTATGCTTTTTCTTTTCTTCTTTTCTTTTGGTTCTTCTTCTTCTTTAGTTGGTCCCCAGCTGCCTCGCTCAGCCGTCAGCGAGGCTCACCCTCACCCAGCCACCATGAGGGCAACATCACCCTAGCCTAGCGAGGCTATCCTCCCCAGTGGCTAGGTGAGGCTCGCTTGGCCATCAACCGGCAATGAGGAAGAAGAAGAGTAGAAGGAAAAAGAATAAAAGAAAAATATAATAAAAGTTTAAAAAATTAAAAGTTCCAAATCATAAAAAAAAAATTAATAGTCATATCAAATGTATTTTATTCTGGAAATAAAAAATTTGGACAGTTATCAAATGTTTTTAAATATTCAGAAACTTGTCCATATTATAGAATAAAAAAAAAACATTTTTTAGAGGAAATTTTTCACGACAACGGAATGGTTACTAATGAATGAGATTTGGCCAGAAAAAATAGTAGAAAGCCATAAGAGATAGAGAGATGCAGACTAGGGAGAGAGAGGAAGGTGTGCCTGTGTGGCGTGCGGTGAGTGCTTGGGATAAGGGTGGGGGTATTTTTGGAAAGTGAAATGGCAAAGTTATATGTGGATAATTTTGTTAAATTGAGAAATGTAATTTGCAATTTAAGAAATAGATTTATGTTATTTTGTCACGTGGTGAAAATTCAGGCTTTTTTTTTGGTATTTTCCCTAATTTATTACCATAGAGTCTCTTCGGTACATCTATAACTATTTTATAGGTATGTTGTATTAAAGCATATGATTTTGGTGACGCATTATGTAAAGATTTTGGATTGTTACTACCAAAGATTGTTGCATTTGGCATACCCCACTACGGGAGTTATCAAAATGACTAAAAAAAATCTATAATATTGTTGTAGAATTATTATCAATGTGTGTGCCTTTATAATCACAACTTTGGCAATACATTATATTCATTGTATAATGATAAAATTTTTATTGTGTATGTTCCTAATTTTATTATCATTGCTGTTATGAAAATTAACATAGTAATTTTTTAGTTATTATATTAATTCTCTAGAACAGTAATTGATGACAAGAGAAAAAAAGTAGAGTTTTTGCAAGGGTATTTTTGCAGCTTTGAGATCAAAGGCAAAACACGCTCACTTTCATGGTTGGGAATAGTTGCAAATGACAAAGATGATTTTTAAATTTTGATTTAACGTTTAATATCATACATGAACTTTTAATTTATTAGATATGATGTCTAAATTGTAGGTAAATGTTCAATATCATTCCTAAATTATTTAAAAATACTCAATATTGTCCTTATGCCAATTCAAGTTAACAAAATCTGTTGACGTAATTTCCAATCCATTAAATTTGAACGTTAGACAAGCAAAAAAAGAAAAAGTGACGTGAATTATACACATAAGATATTCATCTTAAATCTATATATAATGAGTGATATCATTGAATAATTATGGACATATTAACATCCTATTTCTTTTTTCCTTTCAAAAAGTAGTTGGATTATAAGATAGATATATCGACTCATTGTTTTTAAAAAATCCGACTTAGCATATAATAATCAACGTTGTCAAAGATCATCCGATTTGTCATTTGACCAATTTGAGGGGACTTTATTCAATAATTATCAATAGTTTAGAGACAAATTTAAGGACGATGGATTAAAATTCATTCACCATTTTATCATTTTTTTCCGAAAGGAAACCATATCAAACACATTAGAACACCCAAAGTGGCAGACGCACCCTGAGCCATCCGGGAACGACCCGTCGTTTCGACCGCCATTCCAGCACCGGGGAAAATACTCGAGCTGACAATACGACTCGCGTTTCATACCCCCCACCGCCCGTCGTCACCCCGACGAAGCACGAAGCGCTCTCTTTTCAGGTCCCAAGCTCTTCTGCAGGAAAAACCCTGCGCGCACCGGGGGCACGGCGGGATGACTGAAGTGGCGAGCTCGATCGTGCACGATGTGCTGGGCCCGCGGCTCCAGGACGTGGATCAGCCCATCGTCGACTACATCGTCAACGTCCTCGCCGACGAGGACTTCGACTTCGGCGACGATGGCGACGGTGCCTTCGAGGCCATCGGCGAGCTCCTCGTCGGCGCCGAGTGCGTCTCCGACTTCGATGAGAGCCGCCTGGTAATAATATCTTCCCCCGGGATTCGCAGAGCCGTTCGATTTTTCGGCCGCTTTTCCGTCCTTTATCGCCTGCGATTTTTGTCGCGGTGAATCGACAGTCGGGCGTCCGACGAGCTATTCCTCGATCGATTCGTGCTGAGTAGAGCCGCTCGATTTTGTTTTAAGCGCCGTAGTGTTAGTTTGCGAGATGTAGATGTTAGTGTCGGCGGTGAAGGCAATTGAGTGAGAGGTGTTGTTTGTGATGAGTTTAAATCGTTTGGCCGTTGCGGAATGCGGAGTCTGCTTTCGTTGCCTGACTGTTGAGATGTGAAGATTAGGTGATGATGAGCTTGGACTTCAATCTTGTTGGTTTGTACATTTTGTGATAGGTCTGCAGCAAATTGAATGAGAAATTCGGGAAGCATGGTCTGGTTAAGGCTAAGGCGACGGTTCGGAGCCTCGCGACGCCTTTTAGAATGGACGACGGAATGGACGAGGAGGTGGCCCCCAAGAAGAAACAGGAGGTCTTCGACGGTCCTATTCTGTCCGAGCGCGATCGGGCGAAGATTGAACGGAGAAAGAGGAAGGACGAGCGGCAGAGAGAGGTAGGGATTCGTTGATTGAGCGATTAGACTAGCTAGTCTTGGTGTGATTGATTTTGCTGCCCCTTGCCTAGTTTCCTTGGTGAAATGTGGTTTAAGTGTCGTGATGATTGAGATGCATGAAGCTGATGGAACATTTTCATGATTCTTGTAGTAATTCTTTTTGGATGATTCTTCAGGCAGAATACCAAATGCATTTGGCAGAGATGGAAGCGGTCAGAGCAGGAATGCCTGTTGTGTCTGTAAGTCATGACGGTGGTACTGGACCAGCTTTCAGGGATATCCATATGGAAAACTTCAATGTGTCTGTGGGTGGTCGTGATCTCATTGTAGATGGTTGCATAACACTTTCTTTCGGAAGGCATTATGGTGAGTTTGCTTTCCCTGTCAAATAGAAATTACTGTCCCACATATAAAACAGAAAAAGAGAGGAGCAAACATAACATCTTTGAAAGCTGTATGGTTAAATGGATCTCATTTATTTGTGGCTAGTGCTGATTGAGACTTGATGGTTGCTTCTGTACCATATCTTCAGGCCTTATTGGGAGAAACGGTACTGGAAAGACAACTTTCCTCAGGCACTTGGCTATGCATGCAATCGATGGTATTCCTCGAAATTGCCAGATCTTACATGTGGAGCAAGAAGTGGCTGGTGATGATACCACAGCCTTACAATGTGTTCTTAACACTGACATCGAAAGGACACAGCTCTTGCAAGAAGAAGCTCAATTAGTTGCCCAGCAGGTATGTGAAAGTTGAGATATGTTGCTTGTTGAGATATCCTGCATTCCCTTCTTTCTCTTTTCTTTCCTAAAGTTTATCTGATGGCTTATGTGATTCTCTAAATTGAGAGGACTGGTGCTTATGTGAAAGTTGAGATATGTTGCTTGTTGAGATATCCTGCCTTCCCCTCTTTCTCTTTTCTTTCCTGGAATTTATCTGTTGGCTAATGTGATTCTCTTATTAGAGAGAACTGGAGCTTGTCAGTGCCAATGGAAAGAGCAATGGGGATCAAAATGGGCCAAATGCAGATGCAATTGCACAAAGACTTGAAGAAATATACAAGAGGCTTGTGCTTATTGATGCTGATTCTGCAGAAGCTCGGGCAGCTTCCATTCTAGCGGTGAGTCTTATTTTTTAATTTTTGGTTTAGTAGGTTCACAAACTACATAGTTTACACATAAGACTATTCCTGTATATACTACCACATCAGTGGTGAAGTCGGATTTGGCTTTCACAAGATTATTTAGAGTGAATGATGCTTGAACATGTAAGGAAGGAGATTGATATACTGCCTTTGAAAATTGGAAAATAGGATGAGAATGCTCCTTTATTGATTAAAAATGAAACTATGGAGGAAGGTTTGGGAAAGTGGACATTTGCTATATATATTTGCCCATGCTCATCGGGCATGCCGACTGGTACCGATGACAAAGTGGGGCTGCTTAGGAACTGATTGTATGCACAGACTTCTTGCTTCTGATGTTGCCTGGTGGTCTTGGTCCTTGTTTTGTTGGAAATATCTTTAATTAGAGTAGTTTGGGATCTGCTAAGCAATCTAGTCCATGAAATAGGAGCTAGTTGAATTCATCTATATGACTTTTTCTTGGGAGGACTGACTAACATTTATTTTGTGTGTATGCATGTGTAAGTTATGAAGACAAATTCCGGAGTAGAGATACATACTTCTAGTGATAATGCATGTCGACCCACTTGCAGATATGATCCACGGTTGCTTCATGTTCTGCATGGACTTTGTTTCTTAGACTGATTCTTATCTGAAACCTACAAAATTTCCAGGGTCTCAGTTTCTCTCCAGAAATGCAGCATAAAGCAACAAAAGCTTTTTCTGGTGGATGGAGAATGCGAATTGCACTTGCTCGGGCACTATTTGTAGAGCCTGATTTACTGTTGCTGGATGAACCTACGGTGTGCATCTGATCAACAACTTTCAATGTTTGAGCTTTATCAAAAATTAAAATAAAATAAAACGATTAATGATTATGTACAATCTCTTTATGTAGAACCATCTCGATCTCCATGCCGTTCTGTGGCTGGAATCTTATCTGGTTAAATGGCCAAAGACTTTTATTGTTGTTTCTCATGCAAGGGAATTCTTGAACATTGTAAGAACTCTTCAGCTTTCTTTCTCCCCTTCTTTATTTTCTTAAGATCTGGTTTCTAGAATTGGAATATTGAATAGGCAATTCCTGTAGTCACATTTGTCTTGACATTTCCTTCCAACATGATTTTACTGTCTCAGGTAGTGACTGATATTATACATCTACAAGGGCAAAAATTGTCTACTTACAAAGGGGATTATGACGCATTTGAGAGGACACGAGTGGAACAGCTTAAGAACCAACAGAAAGCTTTTGAGTCTAGTGAACGAGCGAGAGCGCATATGCAGGTGTGCTTTTTTGCTTACAACCAGTTTTATAATGATTCCATGAACTGTATGTTTTCTTTTCATGCTGAGAATGTTCCTGGTTTTCTTTAGTTAGTGAAATTACATTTCCTGTTACCTTTCCTGCTATTGTGCAGCAGTCATCTTTTTTAGGTGGCTTGTATTTCCAATTGCTGCTTAAAGCTTCTAAAAGGAAGAGGCTCTTGTCCTGTACTTCTTATAACTTCTGCGTTTTGTAACTATGCTATTGAGTCAAGATTCTCTCAATCAGCTACTATTCTGAATGCTTGCTCAATCACTCATCTTTTGGGGGGAAATGGTTTGTTGAAAAAAATTAGTCTGGTTAAGTCGAAACCTTTGTGTTTGGCATTCTGCTTAGAGTTTAGGTCGATCTGTTGCCTATTTCTTTCTTCAAGTTTAGATGATGATATGGGTATGCTGTCATATTAGGACATTTTGCTAAAAGTCTGCAAATGTTCATGTTCTTGGATAGTTTATGCTCATTCCTTTTGTCCTGTAGTTTCCATTAATTGGTGCTGAATTGTCATTTGCATTAAGAAAAAAGTATAAGTTACGTTTTAACACACATGAGTGCAAATTCCAGGCCTTCATTGACAAGTTCCGCTATAACGCGAAGAGGGCCTCGCTTGTTCAGTCAAGAATCAAGGTAATTATAGATGTTTGAACCCCCTGCTCCTCTCTCTTTTTCCAAAGTGTTTCTGGGTCCAGCACTTTTGGCATTTTGTCCAAGTTGAACTAAAATTCTTAATGAAATGGTTGAATTTCGTTCAACAGTTTTCTTGAGTCAACAAAAGAAAATCTCATTGTAATTTTGATTGTTTTAGCATATCTAGATGCTTTTATGCACAATGCTATATCATCAAATTACCATTTAATGTCAGGCGTTGGACCGACTGGGCCATGTGGATGAAGTCGTCAATGACCCTGAGTATGCTCAATCTTTCTGTTTATGACTTGTTGCTTTAACTACCAATTTTGACAGTTAAATGATTGTGTCTATTTTTGTCTGTCCTTTGTTTGCAGCTACAAGTTTGAATTTCCAACACCTGATGATAGGCCAGGCCCTCCAATAATCAGTTTCAGGTTTGGATTGTACTACAACAGCTTATTGGTCATCATCTATGAGCTCATACTAGCTTTAAAGTTTTGCAATGTGCATGATTCTACTAAATGTTGTTAAGATGTCATATAAATAAACATTTATTATGTCGATGTTAAGGAAGAAAAATTGTAAATCAGTATGTGCCTATCAGACCTGGTGTTGAGGATTCCTATTTTACAACCATAATGTGTGGCTGTTACTCACTGTGCATGTCCAATGTATCGGCATGTTGATAACCATTATGCATTAAGAAGTCGAGTTTCATGTTCTAGAAACTATATATAAATTTAATCAAATTAGTATAAACAGAAAACCCTGCTCTGTCTGCAAGTGTCTGTAGTCCAAATTTGGCGCTTGACAATTGAACTACCAGGTAAGTAGTCATTATAACTTAAATTCATCGCCTGTTTTAGGGAGCCTATACTTTTAGCTACTCATACCAAAAGGTATGTTCACATTACGCCCTCTATGACTCATTTAGGAACAACCAATTCACGAGGAAGTTGGAGTTTACTGGAGAGAGATCATATTATTTGCTAGTGGATGACTTACAAACTAGACTAAAGTTGAAGGCTGATTGATGGAGCGAGGAGTGACTTAAAAAGGGTTAAAAGCGGAAAAGTTGGGGGGCAAACTAGTGGGACACCCTCCAAATTTATCCTTTTGATGTAAAACTAGTTCCCAAATTAATTATTACTTTAAGGGGTATATGGTGATGTTGTGCGACATGATTTGCAACCATGATATTCCACATCAGCTTTTGCAGGTAGTTGTGATACATTTTTTGAATTCTTCTAGCTTATCCTCTATGTCACCATCTCTTATGTGCACTTGCCAAGTTTAATGGAAACCTGTAATGGAATACGATTCTTCTAGTCTGCCTATAGGGCTGAATGCCAATCCCTTTCCCCTTGTGTACCTCCCTAAGATGGGAGGTGTGTATACTATTATAGATTCTTCGGCTCACAGTTTTGTACTTGATTGCAGTGATGCATCATTTGGTTATCCTGGTGGACCCCTACTATTCAAGAATTTGAACTTTGGCATAGATCTAGACAGTCGCATTGCAAGTAAGCATGGTTTTACTTTCGAGGGGTTACTTTTTGTTTTACTCATTTGAAGTTTGAATAGTTTTTCAGATTTTTTCGTTCACAAAAGTTGTGACCCAATATGAAGCTTGACATAGTATTATCTCATATACTCTACTATTTGAATAAGTGCACGTCATTCATAGGAAGTATGAAGCTGGACTTCAGAACAGAAACCTGCTTTTTTTAGAAACATTTGCTGTATTGTCCGTAGTGCCTAATGTCATGCTGCATCTATCATTTTCCAGACTTCTGACTAATTAGAGAGCATTGATTGTTATACAGTGGTTGGGCCAAATGGCATTGGCAAGTCAACAATACTCAAACTAATAGGCGGGGAACTACAGCCAAGTTCTGGGACAGTTTTCCGTTCAGCGAAGGTGTATTGTCTCATTTTTACTTATCAATGACATTGTAACTGTTGTTTTCCTGACATGTGCGGTACAAGAATTTTGCTTGTTTACTTATATCTGTCTGAAATTCATCAGTACTTATGAATGGTAACTATTAATTTGGTTCCCATCAATAATGGCAGACTTGAGAAGAGTACTTGACAATGTTACTTTAATTGTTGCTAGTGTGGAGCTTTTTTCTCCCTTTGGTCTGACTCTCTAGTGTTAAATATGATTTTCGACAGGTTCGCATTGCTGTTTTTAGTCAGCACCATGTCGACGGGCTAGACCTGTCCTCGAGTCCACTTCTATACATGATGCGCTGCTTTCCTGTAAGTTCTCATGTTTTTATTTATATTTTAAATTGATATTTCCTAAGCAAAATGTTACTCCTCTCAATGCGGTGTTTGCTGTTATCTGGTTGGTTTATTTTATGCATGGTGAAAAGCAGCATTGGACCGGTCTTAGTTGCCAAATGTTCGAACAATAAAAATATCAATAACATTGAGAATAACATTCTGTATCTTCCACTCTAAAGAAACACAGTTGATAAAGTAGAAAAAATACTTCAAAATAATTAATGATAATAATCAAAAAGCACCATCTCTGTAATAGTTAAATGCCCTTTTTTCTACTGAAGTTGCGGGAATCGTATGTGCGGCATGGAGGGAGATCTTTCTTTAATTTTCCACATGAAAGTTTCTTCTGAAACATTTGGCATTTGGTCCTTGTCTTTCGGGGAGAGTCCAACCACCATAATGAGGGCTTTAAATCTAAATCATGATTATAAATGTTGAAGCTGTGATGTGAATGTGAAGAAAAGGGTCGCAGTTTTTTTTTTTTAATTTGGTTTTCTTTAGAATTAACAACCTTCTTTCTATTGATAATGATCCTTCGTAGCATTAAGCGGTCAATCTGGGATAAAATTCTGGTGCAGCTCATGGCTTTAAGCTATCAATACAACTCCAATTCATGACAGCATTGATATTCCCTAAATCACCTTCCATTTGGGTCTTGATCTCGGGTGTGGTAGGAACTATTACTTACAGCTTGCTAGAAATTTTTAGCTAATGACTTATGCTTGTTTAATTGAGGTTGTAATGATATGCTGCGTGCCTCTGCATTTGCACGGTCAGCAGTGACCCTCGGGCAAATCTATACAGTTCTCTAAAGTATCAATTGTTTTCATTTACTCCATTGCAGAATATGAGTTAGTCATGCATTGTGTCATTTTATCTGAAAATACCTTCCAATGTGGCATTCTTCCTGCAGGGAGTACCTGAACAAAAACTTAGAGCTCACTTGGGTTCCTTTGGTGTAACCGGAAATCTCGCGCTTCAACCTATGTATACCTTGTCTGGTACATCTCCTCCCTATCTGTTACCATTGCAATGCAAATTTTTGTTGAAGTGATTTTCCTATAACATCATGAAGCTCTATTAGAGGTTAAATTAATTTGTTTTGTGAATTGTACTGTGTACTTTGTAACATTGTGCTTTGACCATGTAAATAGGTGGTCAGAAAAGCAGAGTTGCATTTGCCAAGATAACTTTCAAGAAACCTCACATACTTTTGCTTGATGAGCCGTCCAATCATCTGGTAAGTTTATTTCTCCACCCTTTATCCTCATGATTATGACTTTGATTACCTTTTCAGCTAGCTTGTTATTGTCCTTGCACTAATTGAACTTATCGGAATCTGATCTCTACATGGAAAATACAGTAGAACCAATCAGTGAGCATTTGTCATCATACATCTAACTTAAAATGGAATAGAAACCAATCTAATTGTTCCAAGTAGCAAAGTTTTGGAATAGAATGGTTATGCTAGCATGAATAGTGTGTATTACAGTCATCTATAATACCAAATAGTTCTGGCATCTGTGCCTATAGGTGGTATTGAGCTCTGCATGTAATTAATGTTGGCCTTTTTATGTTGATAAATGTGGACTTTAAGTTCTGCTTTGATGACCAGTGACTACCAAAGAATTCCATTTCTAAATTGTTAGTTTCTCTAAGGATGTATGAGTATGATTCTATTTTTTTGCTATCCACAACTGTAGGATTTGGATGCAGTCGAGGCGCTCATTCAAGGTCTGGTCTTGTTCCAAGGAGGAATTCTGATGGTGAGACTGATTTTCTTGCCAAAACTTTCAGTTTGACTGATGGTGGATCATTTTCACAGCTAACAACCTCCTTTTGCCTTGATTTGCAGGTTAGTCACGATGAGCATCTGATATCTGGAAGCGTGGACGAGCTGTGGGTGGTTTCGGAAGGCAGGGTGTCACCTTTCGATGGGAATTTCCATGATTATAAGAAGATACTTCGGTCCTCGTAGGATCAGGTGAGGTTAATTCGTCATCGGCAAAGAGAGGTTCATCAGGGTCACAATACCTTACGAAACAGAAAAGGAGGCTTGGCTACAGAGAGAAACCGAAAAAGGATGAAGAGAGAATTGCAGCTGATATGAGGGATGTACTCACAGTTACATCGGCCCTCGTCTGTCATTTATTCTTGATTAGGGCTCGGGGAAGGACGAGTCTTAAGTTTTTGACATTGAGTGTATGGCCATTTGCCAATAGCTTAAGAACTGAGTGCGGATTGCTAGTCCTGGTATAATTTACGACCCTTTGCTCATTTTGTCCTGGCGATAGGTTAAATCGTTGTGCCTGCGAAGTTCGATACTTTATCGCCGCAGAAGTCGGCTTCCCCATACGCAGTAGAATGGTTTGATCATTTGCGAAAAGACCCGTACAGCACACTGTACTGTACAAGTTTGTAAGGCAGTGAGCACATCTTATTATGCGAACGTCTGTCTAAATGCTAAAAGGGAACAGAGGTTCTCTATTCCCTGTTGGTTTGGGGATCAGCTTAACCGGCAGGTAAAGGTCTATTTTACGATAAATTAGTTGTGCGAAAATAGTTTTCCTCATTTCTGTTTGGCACTGTTTGGGGGAATTAATTATGAAAAATATTTTCATGGTTTACAACAGTTTGTACTGGCAACTCTTAAGTGAAGAATTGCTTTCAGTAACTTTAATGTAGGCTTGACTAGCAAAGAAATATATATAGTGACATCTTTCATAAATACCGGAATTTGTCAGACAATCCTTTTCCCATTCATGCAAAAAAAAAAAAAAAAAAAAAAAAAAGAGAAAGGAGAACGTAGATTTTTATTTTCTGGGTTTCTCCATCAATTATATACAAAGGAAAATTATGGGCTTGAGATAAAATGACAAAAACGATTCCAAATTATTAAGGAGAAAATCTGAATGCAGAGAAAAGAAAAAAATGAAATAGAAAACGAAAAAGAGAAAATGAGTCTTGCGCATCCGGGGAATCGAACCCCGGTCAGTACCGTGGGAGGGTACTATGATACCACTACACTAGATGCGCTTGTTGGTGACCGATGTACTTTAAATTTAATTTCTAGTCATCTAAAAATTCTCTAATTAGTAGATTTGTCTCCCATTAGACTATATCATAGTTGCATTATTTTTCATGAGGCAGAAGCCCTCATCAAATGTATATTTCAACCAATATAGTTATTTCACATAAAGTCATGTTTTTTTAAGGATAAAGATTGGTTGATTCCTCTTGCCCGCTTTTTAATTGATGTTTACTAATTTAGATGTAATTCATATGTAACTTTAATAAGAAAAATACATAGTAAAAGACAATCGGCCCCAATCTCAAGAGCCCGTACCCTCCCCCCTCTCTCACTCACCTTTTTGTGAACATCATATGGCTGCCATGTCAAGACTGCTCGTCTTTATCTCACAGTGAAATTGGTCATGCCGATGGTGACGCCAAAGGTGATGGAGCTCTGAAGGGGAGTTATCCTCACATGAGACGTCATGAAGAAGCCCACCAATTTATTTCCACGGGGAAACTTCCCTCTCGACATAATCAAGAAAAAAAAAATACTACAATCAAAATAAGAGAATGTAAGTAGTCTTTACTCTCGACGGGCTTGATACTGCGGAGATGGAGAGTTCATATCTTGCCCCCATATGTAAAGATCGACTCAACCCGACTTGGGGAGAAAGACGAAATGAATGATGGTCCACGACAGCCGTGGAATAATTGATCAATTTCATTACTTCGTTCCTGCTTATCGACTTTTGCATTCTGAATTCTTAAAAAGTTCTCATCTTGCATTGCATTGATCAAATTTGGTACAAAATGCCTTTTTCGGCTCAGGAGAAAATGGTATATATAGGTAAATGAAAAAATATTAGGTATGCTAAAAGTGTCACATCATTTCTACTTTGAACCATTCACATATCGAGATGTGTCATTGGACTCTCCACGTCAATTAATTTCAAACCTAGTGCACTTGCTCTCTCTTCTCTCTATCTGTACTCAACTCAGCGCTTCATTTCTCTCTCCTCTCTCTTTTCACTCTCTTCCCTCTTTCTTGACCGGATGACGTTCTCTTCCAAATTG
This sequence comes from Eucalyptus cloeziana, assembly GCA_014182715.1. Lineage (NCBI taxonomy): Eukaryota > Viridiplantae > Streptophyta > Magnoliopsida > Myrtales > Myrtaceae > Eucalyptus > Eucalyptus cloeziana. The sequence goes on from CM024638.1 coordinate 6,831,221, forward strand.
CGCTCTCTCTAATGATGGCGATGCTCTCTCCCGACGACATCATCTCTTTCTACTCCACGGCCTCTTCCTTCCGACCTCTTTCTTCTTGAATCGCGCTCTCTCCCCATGCTCAACTTTCTCCTTCCCTCCCCACTCGCGACTGAGGAGCAATCGCTCTGATCTCTCGTCTAATCTTCCATTGACGACTCGCTTCCATGCTCCGCTCTGCTCAAAGCCATCTCTCTCGAAAAGCCCTAGATCTGTGACAACAATCCCCACTTTTTAGGTTCAATTTTTTTTTTTCTTTTTACCGGGTTTTATGTCTCATCTTTGTTTTAGGTGAAGCTCCTATGTTAATTGTCAAAATTTCTTGTTTTGGCACAATGTGCATAAGGGTGGTTCTTGCAAAACGGAGAAGCAGTTAGTCACTCTACTCTCTCGTCTAATCTTCAATCGCTTCCACACTCGGCTTGGCTCAAAGCCGTCCCTCCCAAGAACGTCATCGGGTTAGGAAAGAGGGGAGAGAGTGAGTAGAGAGAGGAGAGAGAAATGAAGCATTAAGTTGAGTAAAGATAGAGAGAAGAGAGAGCACAGCGCTCTAGGTTTGAAATTGGCTTACGCGGTTGGAGGGTCTCGAGAACATGTGTCGATGTGTGAATGGTTTAGGGTTACCTAATATTTTCTCATAAGTAAAGTCCCATGATCAACGTCATTTGTCCAAGCACCGACATCTTGAATTTTGAACGATGGTCGTGCACGAAATCCGTCCCCAGGTCTAACCGATTTTCGGTTTTTGCCGTCCCCCAGCACGCTGCTTTTCCATCACATCCTGATAGAAATTCAGGCCGCTCCTTCCCGGCGAACGCATCGACGGAAATGGCAGACAACAGCAACAACCACGGCGGCGGCGGCGGCGACGACAACCGCAACAACGGCGGCGACAACAGCAGCCCCGGCGGCGCCATCATCCCCCGCGACGCCATCGACCAAGTCACCGGCTGGGTCAGCGCCACCGTCGTCTCCGCCTTCTTCTCCTCCCTCGAGCGCTTCTCCTGCGTCGACGTCTCCACCGTCAACCCCGACGACGACAGCGACGACGACGAGGACGGAGCCCCGCCCCCGCCCCCGCCCCCGCCCCGGCGTCTCGTCCTCCTCCTCCCGATTCGGCGGCCGCGGGCGACGCCGGCGGCGGCGGCGGCCAGAGCGACGTCGCCAGGGCCTCCGTCTGATCGGTCTGGGTAAATAAATCGTCTCGCGATCCGCGACTCGGGTTCCTTCGATTGCTCGACGTCGTGTCGAACCCGATCGCCCCTTGTTTATAGGTTTTCTGCTGTTCGAAATTGGGCGTTTCTTAGGTCGCCCACGTTGATGTGATTGGATATTCTTCACGACATAGGATTCAATTGCCTTTATAGCGATAATTTGAGCTCCTAATTCTCTCTCTCTCTCTCTCTGTGGCGATGATGTTGCATCATTGCTGCGTTTGTGCAATCGTCAACGAGGTCGAACCTCCTTGTACTTGCAATTTCTGGGCGTCTGTTCATACTTTATGGATGCGTTTATTCCAATTAAGGAAGAAAATGCTCGAAATGTTCTTGCTTTGCTGGAACATTCACAAAAAGGAATAGACCAATTAACTTGTCAGCACTCTTTTACTTATCTGGAGATTGCCCAGGAGTTTAATCTATCTCTTTTCGAAAAAGGAGGTTCCGTTTGGCGGTAGGATGCAACTGCCTCTTGTAATCATATCGAAACTTCTTTCTCTGGCTGGTTCGGACACTTAGTTCCTAATGGTGTTTGATGTGCTGCCTCTTTTGTAAGACGATGTGAATGATCTTAAATTTTGTAAGAGGGCGGCTTACATGGATAGAGAGGATTTGTCTGCATAGGGGATGAGAGTTAGAGCTTATCTAAAATCTGATATAAGAGGGAAGGCAATCTGCCTCGTTTGTTTATGGATATGTTGCTACATAAGTATCTAAAGTATACGCACGCAGTGAATAGTAATTTGAAGCTAAATTGAGGGATCCTGAAGATAACCCCTTGGCTGTGAAATGTCGTGATGCAGTAATATATCAGCAATCTGATGACATTTCACTGCTGATTCGTCAAGAGAACTTCAACCCCCATAAGGACTTGAGCAGTTGCATAACCCATAACTATGGTGCCATCTTGAGATTCTGGAAGAACTCATAAAAACAATCATCGCTGGTGTGAGACTTTGCCGTTCTCTTTAGGCATTTTCGTTTTCCTAGGGTCTATGCTGCATGGAGTTGCTGTTATGTATAAGCAAACTCTGGCTCTTTCAGTATGTATTGTACTTCTTGCATATGATTGCTGGTGTATGTGCCGCATGATTTGCATTTGTACTTCTACGGTATTCTTGTTCAAGAGATACAAGAAATGGAATTTTCTTTGGAGAAAAATGCCTCAAAAGGAATAGGAAAAGAATGAAGAGTAAAGAGAGAAATAAGTGAGAAACAGACATGGACTTTCCTACTAATGAGATGAAGGCTTCGAGCATTGAACCGAAAAGACTGACTGGATGCATATTCGATCCAGTTTCTTCTCAACATTTTCCATTAGTATCTCTGCCTTTTTACAAAACAGGACTGGTGAAAAAGCTTGCCTCAACTCTGCTCAATCTCCATGTTCCTTCCAACAGAGCAGCATGAACACACATTTTCGAATGATGTAAAACTTCGCTCTCTTCTCCTTCAAAGCCCCACCAGTCGACCCCGGAACCTTGCCCTGCTTGTGCGGTGTAGGGTTGGATGATTCCATGCTTCCAATCCTTTCCCGTCGTCACTTCTACGACATGGGCTTCCACCTGGTGTCCTTGGTTTATAAGGAGTCGCCCTCCCCGATGGAATCTTTTTGGAGGAGTAACTGCTGCAATGTCCTTGAGCATTTTTTATTCAGGTCAGTAAAATTATTGAAGAGCAGTGAGGCCTGAGGTGACCTGCTCAAAGCTCTTCCAGTCAAACGACTAGTTTTTTGGCCGCTTCCGGTTTGTGGTCTTCCGCTTCCCTGGGTCTATTCTCCATGCTTCCAGGTTATTTGTCCCCCCCTCCCCCTCAGCCCAACTGGGTCACCTTTCTGCTTCCAGGATTTACTGCCAAAAGGACAATATGCTCATCCAGAAGATGAGTAGTCCTTTTGGAGGGGGGGGGGACGGTTCAAACTTATAACAGCTGTGTCATTATTCTGCATGACCCTCGAACTTAGGCTGACTGAAGATGAGACTGACTTCAACTGGCCCTTTCGATATTTTGACCAGTGGTTCTCTGCGTATGCTCGTCGTTTGACCGAAGTTTCTCTAGTCATATCGATCGTATAGCAATTTCTCTATTTGACGGTGCTCAGAAGGTCATTGTTGGTACGGTGGTGCTACTCGTTTGCCTGGCATTGTTTTGGGTTGTCTTGAACCATCTCGGTGTATATTCAGTGTTCATGCCTTTGTTGTTTCTGTCAAGAAGAGAAGAGAAGAGAAGGTGGGAGATGAGGGTAGATTTTGCATGCCCCAGGACAAGGAAGAATGACTGTGTTTGAATGAATTGAATCAGGAAATCTTTATTGGGCGCGCCGATGCTTGCAAGCTCAATGCAATCGAGCCATTGGATCGGGCATATCTCGTGTTGGAACCACCTAATTCGACGGTCGATAAAATGCCATGCGGTTTTCACCACGATTTTCCCCATCTACTGCCCTTGACCAATTGCTTGCGGTCTGTATAAGAACATAGGAGATGAAATTTAATCAAGCCTTGGCCTTCCACATTCCTGTGACAAAGGTTAGAATTGAACTAGCCCAGGATGGGATTGATTTTTTCGGAAGTGTTAGGGCGCGTTTGGTAATGATTCTGTTCCAGGAAATAATTTCGATAAAAAATTATTCTTTTTATTCTATTCCACGAAGGGGAGAAGTTCGAATCAAGGTTGTGTTTTCTAAGTATTTTGCCGTTTCGCTCTCCCAGGGTTTGTTTGCCGGCTGTCGACTTACGAGGTTTCCTAAAAAAAAAAAAAAATAATAATAATAATAATAATTTCTAAGCATTTTAAGTCTGTTTAATGACTGTCTAAAATTTTTTATTCTGGAATAGAATTGCGTTTGGTACCGTGCTCATTGATTCTATTCCAAATCAATTTTATTTTAATTTTTAAATAATTATTTTAATTTTTTAATTTTTTTTTTTAAATAATTTTTTTCTTTTTTTCCTTTCTCTCTCCTATTCTTCTTCTTCAAGTGGCCGGCCCTTATCAGCTGAGCCTCGTCGGCAGCTGGGCGAGACTCGACAGGGCTAGGCAAGCGAGGCCCGCCTAGCGAGCTCACCGAACTGGTTGTTGGCCTAGCGAGCGGCGGACCGATTGTCGGTGATTGGCGGATTGCGGCGAACAGCAACTGCCGTGGTGGCAGTAGATGAAGAAGAAGGAAAGGGAAGAAGAAGAAGGAAAAAGGCTTGATTCTTAAATTTGTTTCCAAGAACAAGAATAAACTTTCCAAATCTACGTTCCAAATCTACTTGTGAAAAAAAAAAAATTTGTTTAGGAACAAAAATTTTACTAAACGTGATTTTGTTCCCAAATTACTCCCTGAGAATAAAAAATCAAAATCATACACTATTTGGATAGTTAATAAACAGGCCTTTAGGAGGCGTAGAAGGATTTTCCCTTCGCATGCCATCATAGCCTGCGAGGGAAACAAGTCCAGCCCATGTCCGGGGACAAAGATGGGCCGAGGCCCAATCCACCATTGCTCACTATAAAGCCGAAACTAGGGCTAGCTCAAGAGAGGATTCACTGTTCAGCTACAAAAAGTCTTTATCTTTTTTTGTTCTTCTCATCTCCTTCATCCCTTATGAGCTCGAGTTTCACCCCAACCGAGCTTCGATCGGTCGTCGTATCTTCTTCTGTGATGCGCCGTTCCTGGAATCGAGACGTCGTTCGTATCGATCTCCGATCTCTGTGTCGCGTGCTCCGATGACGAACGCTATCCCATGTCGTTCCAATTCCTGAATCTCCGATCCTCTCGCGGATCGGAGCTGGATCCCGTGTGGAACTGAAGAGACATCCGAGGAGCTTCTAATAGCTAGCATCCACCCCCACCCACCACCACACCCACCCCCCCCCCCCCCCAAAACCTCCTACTTACGTCGAACGCCGATTCTTCCTTCGATTGCAGCTAGCGGAAAAAAGGAAAATCTTGTTGTTGTTCTTCTTCTTCGTCTTTAGCTTCTTCTGTTGCGCCGGCAGAAATGGTTGCAGCGATTCCATGCTCTTCCGTCTTCTTCCTTTAAATCGATTTTTTCCTCTTTTTTTTCCCTGGTTCGGAATTAACTGAGGACCAACCCGTCCAGTTGCCCTGATCTGGGACCGGCCCAGTTTGCCGGTCCACCGCTGGAATCGCCGACTGGCAGCCTCGCCGGATCTGGGCGAGGCCGCCGGTCCAAGATCGGCCGGTCGATGCCATGGCCGAGGCCGGCGATTTGAGTAAATAATTCAAAAAGATTAAAAAATTTATGTTATTTTAAAAATAAAAATTTTTTATGGCCACCAAATTTTTCTATTAAAAAATTATTTTCGTAAACTATTTCTCTTGCCAAAATAATTTTGAACGAAAAATGTTATTAATGGGGGAATCTAAAATTGCATTTATACAATGTATCCTTATTCTTCTTCTTTTTTTGTCGTGATTTTTATATATTTGGTCAACACTACTTGTCGCAAATCAAATTTATAATGCGTTATTATATGTCCATGCTTAATTATGATGATACGTGGCAACATCTTATGGTATGATTAGCGTAAAGAAATGTTTGAAAATGGGCCAGTAGTGTCTATATCTCTTTTTATCCGCAAGATGATTTGCTTAAAGACTCTGAAACTTCGGATGCATAGCTGCAATAAAAATCTCTGATTCTCTATCGAGCCTGACTAGTGCAATATCGCACCCAATGATTAAATTAACCACCACAACTCAAAATGCTAATTCAAAACACTCATCCTTCAAAGTGCTGTCAGAAAACCAAATGATCGCAACCCGTTACAGTAATTGTTTTCGAATTACCAAAATTTCTCGGACTCATCAATTATTCAAAAATCATCTACCAGCAATGTCAAATCCTCAATCCTCATTTTAGTCACGAATCTATACTCGCCCTTATTCTCCATAATCTCCCCCTTTTCCCCCCAAATCATTCACCTACCTTCGATCGCACGATTCATCAATGCGTTTCAAATTCGCCGTCTTCCGAATGGAAACCGAACGCATTTCCCCCGAACGTCACCATCAATCGACCAAAAAAAAAAAAAAAAAAGTCACCACCCAGCCCCACCAAGCATCTCCCTTCTACGAAACTTCCGCCAGGACAGGGATCCGTCCTTCGGGGCGCGGACGCAGCGCCACGTGTCCCGCGTGTCCCGCGGCAGCATCGTATTCCCCTTCCGTCATCATCGCGTCATCATCGCCACCTTCGCGACGACAACAGATGGTGGTGGGGCATCGGATTCCACGAGCTCGATTAGAAAACTTTTCCTCGCATCTAGACGATTCCCTCCGGGTCCTCCGATCTCGCCGCCCGCCCGTAACGACCATTCGCAAACGACCGCCCAGGAAGACGACAGGTCAAGTCAACCGCCGGTCCCCTCCTTCCGCCTCGTCGGATCGGGCCATTATCAATCCTCCGAACCTCCAGCCATGCCTCCCTCCGCTGCTTCTTCGCCGGTGGGTAGCGCGTCCTCCGACCATGCCAGCCGACGCCCTCCTCCGCTCCCTCCCGCCGCTCCTCCTCCTCCTCCTGACGACCTCCTCCGCCTTCGCCGCCGCTTCTCCGCCGCGCGTCTGCGAAATGGCGGCCGCGGTCGCCTCCACTCCCTTGCTCGCCTTCCTCGAGCGCCTCCAGGAGGCCGCCCTCGCCGCCTTCGGCCCCCGCGACTTCGACCCCAAGCTCTACGTCGACCTCTCCCTCAGGTCCGACCTCGCCTCCGTCGAGCGCGCCTTCGCCGCCCTCCCCCGTTCCCCCAACGGCTCCGTCCCCGCCGGGGACCTGGAAGGTTCATCGCCGCCCACTTCGGCGGCGCGGGGAGCGACCTGGTGCGAGCGCGGCCGCCGGACTTCGTGCCCGAGCCCGCGGGGTTCCTGCCCCGGGTGAAGAGCCCCGTGGTGCGGGCGTGGGCGCTCAAGGTGCACGCGCTGTGGAGCAACCTGAGCCGGCGCGTGGATGACTCGGTACGGGAGCGGCCGGACCGGCACACCTTGCTGCCCCTGCCGGGGCCGGTCGTTATTCCCGGTTCCCGGTTCAGGGAGGTGTATTACTGGGACTCTTACTGGGTCATCAGGTCGGTTCTTTTCCATTTCTTGCTTATAGATTTTCGCGTTTCAGTTTGATTGATGAACTTGCATTAGTAATGGGTACACTATGGCGAGGAGTAGATTAGTAATTAGCAGTAACAGTTGCTGAATTTCGCAATAAGTAGCCAGACTTGTGATCTTTAAGTTTATCTCTCTGTACTCTGTTTCGACCATTGGTTGGAAAGGTTATAATAATGCAAGAGGAAGCTTGTGCGATTGTCGAAAAATTGATTTTTTGTGGGAGTAATGTGAGAAGTCCATGTGCAGGGGCTTGTTAGCTTCGAAGATGTATGTGACGGCAAAGACGATTGTCAACAATCTCATCTACCTCCTAGACACATATGGCCATGTCCTAAATGGTGCAAGGGTCTACTACACGAACCGGAGGCAAGCGCTTCTCCCCAGACCTGTAAACATGAATTTATGCTCTTCATTTGTGAAATGAGGTCTTTGTTTTGTCTGGAAGTTGTTTTGATGTGGTTTTTGTCCACAGACATGTGCCTTTGGATGGAACTCATTTAGACTTCTGTGGATTCTTGTTAAAAAGATGCCATCAATTCTACTAAAGTTGTTTAAGGCTGGGTTCTGTCTAATTGATGTTCTACTCAGATTCTTAACCCAAGTTGTCCAATCTTTTTTGTGTATTTTTTCTTTTTGTTATTTTCTATAATCAGAATTTGTGATAAAAAACCCAAAACGACTAATCTCATAAGGCGTAAAATTATACCAATCAATTTCTATGATCAGAATATGTGATCACTTAATCTCGTGTCATGCGAATGGTTTGAAAATTGACTTACATTCCGGCCAACTTTTTCAGCCAACCTACCCCTTCTGAGTGCAATGATTCGTGCCATCTATGAAAAGACACATGACAAGGAATTTGTCGTGAAGTCTCTCCCTGCTCTTCTGAAAGAGCATGAATTTTGGACATCAGGTATCATAAAATCCTTCACTTTGATGTTTTGATCAATATGCATTGTCCCTATCACCATGGCCATGCTTGTTTAACAGGTCTTCATCAGATCACCATCCAGGACCGTGACTGTAGTCATAATTTGAGTCGTTATTACGCAATGTGGGATAAACCCAGGCCTGAATCTTCAACGATTGTAAGTCCTTTCTGACTCGGCTTTCATAGTGTATGGTCTGTTATCTGAAGTTAATGCAAACCTTATGAGTACCTGTTCACTTCCCATTTGACAGGACAAGGAGTCTGCTTCAAATATATCAAGCACTTCTGAAAAGCAGAAGTTCTATCGGGAAGTAGCTTCGACAGCTGAATCTGGATGGGACTTTAGTACCAGATGGATGAGGTAGTTTTGCATTGGCAATCAATCAGTCTAATCCTTTCTGTTTGCTTTATTGAATAGTTCTGATTTATATAGTTGACCCAAATTTTCAGTTGTTATTCCAAGAATGGTACTTGTCAAATTGTTTGCTGAGCTTTAGTCTTTTTTTTTTTTTAAATTTGTGGACCCAATTTTGAACGGTTTGTGCCAAGTGTTAGATTTCCCTGCAACGAGTATGTTCTTGCTACTATTTGCAAAGTTGCTGTGAGACTATTACGTCCTCATGCCATAGTCCAGCTTCTGAATTTTTTTTCATTGTGTTTTGCTCCTAAGTTTCTGCTTTCACACAGACAATATCCTTTTCCTTTGGATATGGAAGAGTTCTGTTTTTACGATGTTGTTCTTTTGTGCAAAGAGCAATTGCCCTGATGTTTGCATGTGAGATGTTTCAGTTGTCTGCTATTGAGAGGGTATAAACAGAGGAGCATGGAATCACTATTTGTGCCCTATTGTTTGGTCTTTTATTGTATAAATAGAAAATAACAAAGAGCTTCGCATAATCAAATTTGACATTCTAGTGTAATTCCTTTCCGTTACTTTTTATAGCTAACAAAACACATAAACTCCAATTGTCTTTATTAGGAATCCTGAGGATATTACAACACTGGCAACAACATCAATTTTACCAGTTGATTTGAACATATACATACTAAGGGTATGGCAATGTACACTCTTTAGTTGCACTTGAAGTCCCTTATAAATTGACCGTCAACTTCCTATAAGAAGTTCTCTGGAATGTGTTGGTTCAGATGGAACTTGACATATCCTTCTTTGGAAAAATTGCTGGGAATGATAACATTGCCAAACACTTCTTAGAAGCTGCAAAGGCTAGAGAAAAGGCCGTCAGCACCGTTTTCTGGAATGAAAGGATGGGACAGTGGCTTGACTATTGGGTTGGCAATAGCAGTTCATGCATGGTATTATGCACGCAATAAATTATCTGTATATTCCTTGGGGCGATAGTATTGCGATATTTAACCTATTCCTAACAGGAAGGTCAACATTGGGATGCTGCAAACCAGAACAAGAATGTGTTTGCTTCAAATTTCCTTCCTCTGTGGATCGATGTGTTCAATTCAGGTTTGTTGTGTGCTATAAACATCCTATTGTAGTCAGTCTCATAAAAGTATTAGAAGTATGGCTTGTCAAGCCCTTCTCAATTTATGTCAAAGGTGATCACTGAATTTCATCTTCAATTTGCATCTTATGAGAACTGGTCAGAAATGTTTGATTTGGGGAGAGAGTTATTTTCATGTTGTACTGGTTGAATAGTAATGACTAGCTTTTGCTATGAACGAGATGCAGATAAGAATTTAGTAGAGAAAGTTGCCAAGAGTTTACGGAGTTCAGGTCTGCTTCGTGATGCAGGGATTGCAACTTCTTTGACAAACTCAAGCCAACAATGGTTAGTAGCCAATTTGGCATTTTGAACTCTACTTGGTCAGTTTTCCGATACATAGAGAAGGACAAAGATGTCATTTGAAGGTACTTTTTTCTATTCACCGGTCGGACTTGTATATGTGCAGGGATTTTCCAAACGGCTGGGCCCCTCTACAGCATATGATAGCTGAAGGCCTGGCTAGATCTGGATCTAGCGAGGCAAGGTCTTTGGCGGAAGACATAGTCGTCAGGTGGATAAGGACTAACTACGTTGCCTACAAGAAAACTGGTGCAATGCACGAAAAGTATGATGTGCAAAAATGCGGGGAATTTGGGGGCGGTGGTGAATATATACCTCAGGTACGTCTATGTCACTTCATTAGGCCTAGCGATGAAGTAATTCAAAGAAAAGGGTCAATGCTTGTCTGTTCTTTTTTGGGATTATTAGCAGGGACCATAGTTTATGCAGCTGCTCGAAAATGGGCAATATGTGCTTTAATCTGATCACAACTTTGCTTTCGTGTTGTGCGACAGACTGGTTTCGGCTGGTCTAATGGCGTTGTGTTGGCTTTCTTGGACGAGTTTGGATGGCCTGAAGATCGGCAGATTGATTGCCAGAGAGATTAAGGGTGCGTTTGGTTGGACTTTTGGGGAAAGCCTTTGGGAAAATGCAAAAGACTTTAAGTTAAAATGAGTTTTTTAGAATGCAAATTGTGTTTGGTAAATTGTAATGTAAAAGTCCCTGGTGAAGTATCTTTAAGCAAAATAATGTTTGGAAAAATTTACATTTACAAATAATTTTTGTAATAAAAAAAAATAGTTGGACGCCGGCCACCGTTGACCCGCCACCGCAAGTCCCTTGGCCTCCTCCATGCTAAGCACCTCCCCACCGCCCTCGCCCACAACCCCAACACTGCCGCCCTTGACCTCTCCCTCTACCTTCGTGTCACCAATGCCTCTCTCGCCGTTGTCATCGTCCCCCACGGGAACGTCCCCGCGCTCTCGACCTCTCCAAGTCTTGATTCTTCATCGTTGCCAGGCTGCAGGCAACCCAGATTTGGGTCGTCGGAGGTCACGCTGCCTAGATCTGGGTCGTGGCGTCGCCGGGGGTCGTAGTGACCACGCGACCTTGCTACGACCCAGATCTAGGTGGTCGTCGGAGGTTGCACACACAACCTCTAGCTACTTAGAACCGGTTTGCGGTTTGTAGCCATGGTAGCGGCAACACGACTTGTAGGGGGTCGCCAAGGTCACGGGATTGGCCGTTGATGGTGGCCATGACCATACCAGCCTCATGTTGACCTCCATCCAGCTCGTCGCTGGCCCCTCGTGGCTCCGCGCAACTTTATCGGCCAACCTCAAAGGAGAAGAAGGTGAATAGTCATAAGGACAAAATTGGAAAAATAAAATGTTAGTGAGGATAGAAGAAATTTTTTTGTCTTATTTTCCCCTTAGCATTCTGAGAAGACCGAATGCCCAAGCAGCCCCATGGCAGCCTTGGGTTGAAAGGCTTTCAACCTTTCAAATGCTCACTTTTTACACAAGTACATTTACAAAAGAAGTTCCCAAACACCATTTTTTAGCCCAAAGGATTTTGGATGCTCAAAGTGGCTTGGCAAAGCTACTCAAACGCATCCTAAAACCTATCAATGTGAAATAGGAGGTTGACGGTGTGAAGTTAAATGTGTTAAAATGGGTCATAAACTCATATATGACCCATTTAAATCATAAATGGGTCACTTATTTTTGACAAAAAGTAGTTAAATGGGTTTCACAATTAAAGGTTCAAGATAGGTGGGTCTTAAGTAGGTTTTAAATGGGTTGGGTGGAGACCCCATTTTCAACAAAAACCTTATAATTTCTATCTTCCCTCTTTAACTTTACAAAAATATTTTTTTGTAAAAATCGAAATTATAATTTTCTATTTTCTTTTTCTTTTCTATTTTTTTTTTTTTTTCGTTCTCCTTCCTCCTTCCGGCCGCCGGCTTGGCGATGGCCGGCGACCGCCGGGCGAGCCTCAAGCTCGCCGGCGTCGAGCGAGCTCGAGCTCGCCGGATCCGGCGAGGCGGAGGCCTTGCCGACGCCCGGCGAGGCTCGAGCCTCGCCGATCCGGCGAGATTCGAGCTCGGGTGTTAGGTGAGGCTCGATCCTCGCTAGTTCCGGCGAGGAGCGAGCTCGAGCTTGCCCGACGCCGGCGAGCCTCAAGCTCACCAAATGCGGTGAGGCGGAGGCCTCACCCACGTGCCCGGCGAGGCTCAAGCCTCGTCGATCCGGGCGAGCCTCGAGCTCCCGGCGTCGGGCGAGCTCGAGCTCGCCCGGATCGGCGAGCCTCGAGGCTCTCCTGTGGCCGGTCGTCGGTTGTCGTCGTGGTTGGTGACCGGCCAAAGAAGAAGAAGAAGAAGAAGGAGAAGAAAAAGAAAAGAGAAAAGAAAAGTATATTTAAAAAATAAAATAAAAATAATTAAAATTTAATTATTTTTAAAAAATAACACAATAATTAAAATTCGATTTTTTAAAATAATTATTTTAAAAATTATAAAAATTGTCCATTAAATTTGTGTTGTATAAAACTATTTTAGTAATATAATTTTAAAAATTGTCCATTAAGAAATAAGTTTGGAAGTATCTTAGTAATATAATCTTAAAAAAATATATATAGGAACAAGTTTTTCTAAATTTGGTTAAATATGAAAATATTTTATTAATATGGGTTGGGTCGGGTATGGGTTGGGTATGGATTGAGTAAGGTATGGGTCATAAAATTTATATTATGCATAAATTGGTCATAAATAGGTCAATTTGGGTCGGACCATTAATGACCCGACCCAAACCCGACTCAACCCACCCGTTTAACGGCCCTATGTGAAGTGCTCTGTCCCAGAATGGCCAACAGCAAAATGAAAAGCTCTCATTGAGTCGAAGTTCCCTTATGATGTCTTTCTATTCATGTCTTTAACCAATTCGATCCCCTCCAGAAGTTGTTCCATGTCATTCTCAGCTGAAAATAAAGTTCAAACCTTAAAATTAATACTTATACTTGGACTCTGTGATATCTTGTAAGATCATTGCCAACCATTTTAAATTGTAATATTTAAATACTCAAATAGACTCTAATCACACGAAGGGTTGGATTATGTGCTTGTGCACGTTTGAGATTAAAACATGTCTATCTCCCATTGGTTTTTATAAATGAAGATTTTTCCATTTGAAGTGAATGGTACGTTGTCATTCTTTTTAAATTTTCTGTCTATTGTAAAGCGGAAGCGGAAGTCCTTGCCTGCATGGAGTCTCTCAAATCTACCTGCGTGGGATTTAAGGCTACGTTTGGTAGTCGAGTTAAAATTCGGGATATGATATGATTTATCCTATCCTACGTTTAGTCTTCGCTCAAAATAGGATAAAGTCGCATATAAGGAGGATATAAACCGGATAAAATTATCTCATGAGGGAGGTGGGATAGAGGTGGATAGAATTTCTAATGTCCAAAATAAAAAGTTATTTTTTCAAATAACAAACTTATTAAATTAACAAAATTAAAATTATATTTCAATATAAATAATATTTGAATTCTAATTTAAGAAAATATAAATATAAATATAAAAATATTTTTAATTAATCTTATTTTAATTTATATATTCAATTTTAATTCTATCTTATAATAAGCATTCAATATATAAATTATATATTTATATTTATTATATATTTTAGGTATTTTTGTATTTTAGGTATGTTAGTTAGTTTACTATTTGATAAAATTTAATTAAAGAATGATGAAAGGGAAAAAAAGAAATAATAAAGAAAATAATATAAAAAATAGGAAAAATAAAATAAAAATAAATTAAGGAATAGTGTTACGAAAGATTTTCATCATCTCCGTTTATGACTATTTAGGTTCATTTACAATGATATGTCGTTTATATCAAAAAAATGTACATGATATGATGTGAATATATCCGACTTTAATATTACGATTCACCAAATAATGTACATGATATAAAAAAAATTCCAAGATTTCATATCAAATTTTATTTATTCTTATCCTAATTAGAAATTCGGACAACCAAACGTAGCCTAAGTGTTCCTATCATCGAGTGCAAGTATCTGATGGCCATTTTCAAGAAATTCAAGGAGCTCATCGCCCTAGAGAGTCCAATAATGAGAGTCCAATCCGAGTAGCGAATAGGGCTGTTAAAGCCCATGGATTTGAGAATCTTCCTTTTAAAGTCTTATGGGACTTCTTATGTACAGAAGCAAGAAATAGAAGGGAATCTTTTTCGATCGATAGAGAAAAGTCTGGCGTAAGAAAACTCTTCCACGTTGATTGATGTGGCTTCACAGGCCAAATGTGTTGGCATTTTCTTCAATGTCCTGCAGCTAGTACACGGTTGGCTCTGACCATCTTTAATGCAAATTTGACAATTCTAAATACCGTTGATCATTAAATCATCAGTTATAACATGCTCTCACTATAGGTTATATATTCATTATACAAAATAATCGTCTATTTTGAAAGCAATAATTAAGAGCCATCGTACGATTAGGATTGTTAGTCACTACCTGCACATTTATTGTTGATATGGAGACTTCTTCAGGATCGATCTCATCTCTCACGGCCCAATAATTTTGAAATGTGCCTCTCTTTCCAGCTTCCATACTTTGTGTTTAGGTGTCCTTCAAAAAATTTCACAGTTCGGTCGAAGTTCTTTCATCACCTTACATTTGATGATAAATTAGTTTTTGATCTCGAAATTGCAAACAGTCTAAAGCACACAATAGTTCTTTGGACGTGGGAGCAACCTCGAACGGACTAAGGACTAATGCGATCCTTAAAGGAACCGCCAATCTAAAACTAGATCCCCCAGTTTGCTTCATCCACTAAGATCTGTTTCTCTGCTTGGCAGTCTCTCTGTTTCAGTGAACATGCGATCTCAATTGTCGTGAGATTCCTGCAATAGATCGAACTTAGAACACTGTTCTTCTATGATGAACCGAGAATGAGTGGGCTTTATCTCTATCTAGAACTCTGGATCACTGCCTGGATCAGCAGTGCACTTAAAATAGTCAAATGACGATAGCACGAACTCCTTGTGGATTTTTCTAAAGCATCATTGGCCATAAAAGTTTGTGATAATCTGACATACGCAGGGCTTGTACCCCATCCCAGGAAGTTTCCCACTCTCCCTCCTCGCCAAAAGGAAAAGTCCGAATTTAAAAGATTAGGTCTTTGGTCACGACAGAGATCTCCGATTGGCTCAAGAACCATCTTGTAATTTACAAAATTAAAATTAAAATTAAAAATTAAGAAAAGATCCCATATCATGTAATGTTCCAACGCTGGTGTAGTTTAGTCGCACTGTTCTATATCAGCATCTAGAGCCCAAAGGAACAGACAAAAGGGGTTTTGGCACAAAGGGAATTGGACAAAAGATGCACACTAATCAAATCAAGATCGACACAAGCTTGGATTTCTCATAAACTACTCGTCTCTCCCCTCTAAATTAGTGTCCGCGGTTGCTTTATGGACCGTCGATTGACAAAAGATAAGCCCGTTTCAGTGTATAATTAATCAAAATCATTTAGTGGTGGTGGGCCCTTCTGGGGCCTAACTCTTTTGTCTTGGGCGCTGAAGGAGATTCTAGGGAATACAAGCAAAGCCACTCTAGTTTGTAAAGCCTAATTTGTAGGGAGATAAGCATGTGATTTGGGGAAAAGGGGGGAAAAGAGAGATGACAAGATTGGCAGCATTTCTCTAGTTCACAAACCATCAGAAACAAAAGGGGATGGTAAAGGGAACTTGATTATTGTAGGTCCATAATTATACATGTGGAGCCCAACAAGTTTGACAAACTACAAATTGGGTTAGCGGTATATAATCCTCACGCGCTCTGATTGATTAGGTCTATTGAGTATCCTAAGATTCTAGGAACAATAATAGCAACGAGTTACGAGAAGAACAATATCCATTTGCTTACACGGTATAATTATTCCTAGTTCATCAAATTAAGCTGAACTTCATGCACTCCACTTCCCCTACCTCCTAGCTTTCTTTGCCCCATGAGAAAATGCACCTTTTTTTTTTCACTATATAGAAGCAAATTGGTACCAATATCGTGATCTTGACATCTCTGGTTCAATTCCAATCAAACCAATGAAGCAATTGTTGCCCAACTGACACATAGCTCAAGATTTTTCTTTGCTTTTTTATATTGGAGAAGGTGGGGAGATGATTAGGCTCATCAAAGACAAAAGAATAAATTTAGACACCAAGAGATTGTGTGAACCCTAAATCTCATATATCTTTAGGGGCGGGGACCTTATGAGATTAGGGGGTTCCCACAGAAAGGAGAGGCAATCATTGAAAGCTAGCAATATCGTATGGCACGATACATTTGTGCTGTTTATATTAAAATCTGATTTTGTTTGATTAATTGGGGATATATGTAAGTGTGAGAATATAACTTAAAGATTCGATCCACTTTGGATGCGCCTCATTAGTCAAATGGAGTTGGCTAATTGAACATTGATATGAGGAAAAGGGGGGTGAGTTATTGGGGCTAAGGAAGTGCATATATATAAATATATATATACACACACATATATTCGGATTTGATTAATTAATTAATTGCATTTGTTTCATGACGGGGGTTGTATCCGCCCATGGGAGACAAATCCTAGTGAAAGCTCGATGGACTGCAAGGTGGATCCGGGGGAGTTCCCATTTGAATTTTGCTGTGTTTCACAGCAAGAATAATTAAGAATAGTCTGCTGAATTCACTTTATTAATCGATGCACTTTTTTTGTACTTTTAGATATGACATTACTACTGTGGAAACACGTGTTCCATGCCAAGGTTTAAGAACTCTAAAGTCGCAACCTAATGTGTCAATAGGTCTCGATTGGTCCTAACATAGAACTTAGGTTGAATTTGGAATTTCAAGCTGAGTGGCCAAAATTACACATGCAGGCACTATGGACTAAAAACCCTTTGGATGATTTTTCATTAATTAATGGATTTGTGAATCATATGACATTATCATATTCTCCTATGGCCTAAATTATATTGATGAATGTGACCAAATGAGATCAAAGCATCTCGAATGCTCAAGAAAAGACGGTGATTCCTTGGGGTTCGGT
Organism: Eucalyptus cloeziana; assembly: GCA_014182715.1. NCBI lineage: Eukaryota > Viridiplantae > Streptophyta > Magnoliopsida > Myrtales > Myrtaceae > Eucalyptus > Eucalyptus cloeziana. The sequence goes on from CM024638.1 coordinate 6,848,416, forward strand.
TTGGCGTGTGCTTTGATTTCAAGAGATAACATACATGCATGCTATATTCCTTTCATATGCGCATGCGTGAGAGAGAGATTCACAGAAGGGGAAGAACAAGGTCTGCCGACCTCCACAATTTTCTCACAAGGTAGATAGAAATACTTCATTCATTGAACTCCACGGGTTCCTTTTTGTTGACTAACGCTTCACGTTCATTGCATGGCTTCTAACAGGAGGAAGACCATCAGCATGCATTATAGCAACGAGCCGACCAAAATTTGCAATGGAAGTCAACTAAAACAATGCCAGAAACCATAAGAATATGTTGAAATCATAATCTCATTCAACTGGGAGATGATTCAAAAAGCAAGAGAAGTCAAAGAAAGTTGGTAACCTTAAGGAAGCTGATACAATGATTTTGCCAAGGGATAGGGATCTGGGCTCGATGTTATGTGCTGTGCTTATTTTAATTTTCTTCATCATTATTTTAAAAGGAATGAAAATCAGGGCCATGAGGAATCTAAGGGATGGTCTAGTCAATGTCTCCCCATGTGCTGGTGTTTGTACAAAAATTGCAGCGTGAAAAAGCAATTGGGTCCTAGAAAAATGGGTGAGAGGAGAGTTAAATAACAGGAATTAATAACTTACCTCGACAATCAAAGCATATATTATCTCCCGATTGACCAAGATGCTCCCTTCGATTGTTGACTATAATATCTTGATAATACTTTCTATCCAAAGTACATATGCAAATCCGCCTACCATGATTATAATCATAGCCATCTATTCAATTGTTCATAGCTAGCCAGACATGTACAATAATGTACTTTGTACAAGTCATATTTGCCAGGAATCTTGACCACTAAAACGAGCATCTAATTCATGCTCTCCATCAAGTCTGCAAGAAAAACTTGCCAATATGACTATCATCTAATCTCTTGTTCGTTTTTTCTTACTTTGTGAGGACACCCTAGCTAGATTCTAGTTCTCTTGCCAAACCTAATTTTGGCATGGTAGGGTTAATGTTGACTTTCTTGTTTGCGAGACTACTAGATCAACAAATTCAGCTCCTTGAAAGATGAAAATTTCAAATCCTCCTCTCACTATTTTTGTCTCTCCACCCTTGAACAACGAATCATCACTGGCACGTGAGTCGAAATTATAAGTTTATAGATCGGAAGGATCTCACAAAATACCCATCAAAATTTATGTTAGTGAAACGTTTAAACTTATATGAATCCGATGCATACTAAAATTTTCGTTGAATGATACCTATTTGTTGGGTGTGGATGGAAACGATGCCTCAAGTTATACATTCCTCTTTCGCCTTTTTCCTCTTTTTTGGCTACTTGCATCATTTGTTTCCATTGCTGGTGCGCCGTTGCAAAAGTTGTGAACCTCTTTCAGTTTGGGCCACGAAGAGCACTAACATATGTTTATATTTTAGCTTTGAACCGGATAGAAAGGGACAACTTTTTTTTAATTTTTTTTGAGCTGGCGACAATTACAACATCTGTGTTGGCCATGCTTGGGGATATTGGATAAGGTGCATGATGATAAGCAATTTGGCGCTGGTGGTGTAGTTTTTGGCCAATGAAAAGTAAAGGAGAGCGTGTAGCGAAGCTCCTTCTTTCTAGCTCATCATCTCATCATATTGCCAGTTCCATAACTTTCATAAAAATGCCATTTTCTTCGTGGGAAAATAAGTTTCATCAGACCCTCATGAGAAAAAATAAACTTGAAATGCGGTAAATAAAAGAATTGGGTGAAGCTGAAGGAATATGATGTCACTTGGCCCCTCCATTGGGGCACGGGGATGTGAAGTGCTCCTAAAAAGCTGAAGTTTCGAGGAACTTTTTGCTCATGATCAAGGCCCTCCACCTACCCTTTTTTTTTTGCTTTATATATAGTCACAAAATGTGGCTTTCCCATTTCCTTTTTTCTGTCGTTGCGTATTGACAACTTGCCTAAATTTGCAACTTTTTTCACGAAATTTACTGAAAATGTAGTGTGGAAAAACCAAATGGGTTCCATTTTTTTGCACATTTGCCATGACTGTCCATATTTGTTGTTTGTAAAGTTCTCCCAAGATTAGCATGTAAAAAAGAGTTGGTGAGGAAAAAAATAAAGGAGGGTTCGATACAATCCTGATATAAATTTTTGCAAAATTGGACGGCGCGGCAAGGGAATATGGGTTTGGGAACTGAAGGTTATTTATGCAAATCTTATCGAACTGCGTGTAAAATATTTAGGGCTAGTGTCACTTGTACAAATCAAAGTCGGACTTAACTAACTCATAAGACTCAATTATTCGACCTTTATATTGTCGAGTCTCTAAGTTTGTGTCCCTAACTTTATAAATAAATTAAAAAAGAGCACGAAACTAGTTACAAGAATAGGGGAAAAGAGCTCTGATATTCGATCTCTTGATAGTAAATTTTTCTAGTAGCCACTCACGAAATAGATTAAATATCCAAGCTTAACGTCAGTCAATATAGAGACAAAGGAGAGGTTAGAAATATGATCAAACATAGGATATCATTTATTTTTCAAGCCTAAAAATGATAATTTAAAATCAGGAACCACGTGGGTTCTCGATTTAAAACTCCCAATTTCTTTTGGATCAATGTTTTTTATCTCTTTATTTTTATTTTTTAGTGTTGCCCTTTAATATTAAAAGTATTAAAGTAATCGAATCATTGACCATCGAGAACTTTGGCCCGTGGGATTATATGACCCCCGTGAAATGATAATGCAAACTTCCGGGAGAACTCCTTCACGTGCGATCCCCTTTTGACCGATCCATCGATCGATCCCCCCCTTGGATCGATCTCCAACCAAAGCACACCTCGATCCTCGTGCCTGCCTCCCCTCCGCTTAATCATTTGACCTAAATCGCCCGGCTCTTCCTACTAAATGGAATCCGATTAGCGATAATCAACCATTTAATCGCACGAGTCACCTTAATTGCATTCGTTAATGATGGGTATATATTATTAAAATGAGAGCACATAACTAATTACTAAAGACTAATTTTATTGTGACATGATGTCCTTTGACATGATGTGATGTGATCACTAGATGTATTCTCCTGTCTTAGCATTTTGAGTATGGTGATGTGAACATGTTGCAATGCCTTACATGACACGTGATTGCTTCATCAATCTTGCATATGACACATTGATAAGTCGGTATAGAACTAATCCGGAATCTTTATCGCTTTGGGTACTTGAACTTGTTGCACCTAAATCGGGTCGATCACAACAAATGTTGTACAAAGTGCACAAACTTAGCGCCATGAAGGGTATAAATGCTACATCAAGAGTTGTACGATTCAAGCTCTTGTCCACACAGTACTAACCATTATGTCCTCCGGTTGTGCAATTTGACATCATGTATCAATTACCTTTAATGTACTTCAGGTGTTTTTTTTTTTTTTATCTTTCTTTCTGTGCGCATGATGGAGTTAGGGTTGAAAGACTGGTTTATAAATCAATGCGCTAAGTTGTGAATAGATAATTAAACAAGTGATACGTACACAAGTACATTACAAAAATCTAACTATATTAACAAACTTCATACAAGACTTGATTTTTCCTAAATCAACGGTCTGGTTAGTGGAGCCATGGTCTTGTGACCTACTTAATCATATGTGATTAATGGCATGGGAAATGGTGCATGCATTTGACTAATGAGATTTTTTTGTGGAATTCAAGGTGGAATTAGAGATGGTGTGGAAATGACGAGGTCAAATTTCCTCGGGAAAAGTAAATTAAGATTAGAGGAGGTCTCTTCCTTCCACGTTTTGACCGTTCCACCATGCATTACGTCGGTTCCATAATAATGCATGTACGTTGTCAATTCGACTGCTCCAGAACCAGAACATTAAATTAGGCTCGGCGAACCGATCGCGTCTTTCAGCTCGGCTGATGATGCGGGCTGTGATTCTTTTGCCTCCCCAAACATAAATGAGATGCGAAATGTGAATTGCATGTTGCTCGCATAAGGAGAAATTACACAAAAGAAAGTTTTAAATCCATTGCGATTATATTAATTCAATCATAAGTATTTTAATCTGGTTAATTTAGTCTTAAACATTCTAAAAATTTATTAAATTTATTCATTCCAATTAATTTTGATCGAAAATCGCTGAACGAAACGATAGTCATTATATATAGTACGATTGACGTTAATATGAATAATTTCTATAACTTTTTTTTACATTTTTTACATTTTCTTTTTTCTTGGTTTTTTTATTGTGTTGGTGAGAGTCACCAATGACCTTCGTCGATTGCAAAATCATTCTCTAGGGCCTTCACGGCCTTGCACAGATCACCGGTGACTCTCGTCGGCGTAATAAAGGAAAAAGCAAAGAAAAAAATGAAAAAAAAAAAAAAAAGCTTTAAAAATTAATAGAAATAAAATTTCTTGGTTATTTCGTTTTCGCAAATCTAACATTAAATTAGTTAAAATTAAGTTGCGGTGATAATAAGCTAAAAAGGATAATTAAAGACCAATTCTTTTTCTTTTCTTTTTTTTATCACGAATTAAAGACCGATTTTTTTTTTTTGCATAAATTAAAGACCGATTCTTTTTTTTTTTTTTGGTCGGTAATTAAAGACCGATTCAAAAGGTTGAGAAATCTTGCATTTTTTTTTTCTAATTAATAGAAGTTTATTTTTTCATATTTATTTTTATGAATTCTCCATTTAAGTATTTCAAATAATGTTCCTAACTCAATACATAGGGTTCGGTACTCTTGGAGGGTCAACGGTGTCAAAAGAGGGGGGTTTTAAAATGCAACTTCTGAACATAATTCGGGGGTACACTTGTTCAAAAAAAAAAAAAAAAACATAATTCGGGGGTACAGTGAAATTCCACGTAATTATCCAAAAGCAAACCATCGACAGCAGCACTGGTCATCATCATCATCATTAAAATTTCTTCCAAAACCATCTAAGATTTATCGGTATATTAAGCATTAATCCCCAATTAAACAAAAGATCTGATCCTAGTCCATCCACCCCCATCCATCTCCATCATCTTCATCATCATCTTCATCAATCAAAACGGCAAACCTGTCATCTTCTTCTCCATTCTCTCTCTCTGTGGACCACTATAAATCCTCCCTCGCCCTCACCCCGCTCTCCGTCTGCAGCGTCCTCTCTGTCTCTCTCACTTCTTTCTCTCTCTACTGTTGCTGCGTAGCTACGGGAGACGGGATATATATATATAGAGGCGAGCGCATAGCCTGCGGAAAGAAGCTGACAAAAGCCGACGACGAACGACGACCAACGACGACGACGACAGTGTCCTTTCACTGCCACGACAGAACACGTACTACACACGCTTCGATCCCTTCCCCCCCTCTCCCTCCATTTTACTTTCCTTTCCGCAGTCCGCTTCCCCGCCCCCCCATCTTCTCACGGCAATAAATCCCTCGTCGGCCGGCGCGCGGCTCGAAGCGGAACCCCCAAATCGAGGAGAGGGGCGTGTTTGAGTTGAGTTCCAGCATGCTGGAGACCGTGAAGTACCTCCTCGGCTCCGTCGGCCCCAGCGGGTACGGCTCCAAGTCCACCGCCGAGCAGGTCACCGACCGCCGCGACCTCCGCTCCATCACTGCCATCATCACCGGTAACCAAACTCTGAAACTCGGGCTCTCCGCGGATTTTCCCCGCTCCGTAGAGCTCGCTTCGTCGCAGAAGGGGGACTGACGAAACTCGTTGATGATGGTTTGATTCAGGTGCGACGTCGGGGATCGGGGCCGAGACGGCGCGGGTGCTGGCGAAGCGCGGCGCCAGGCTGGTTCTGCCGGCTCGGAACCTCAAGGCCGCCGAGGACGCCAGGGCCCGCATCGCGTCCGAGTGTCCGGACTCGGAGATTGTGGTCATGGCGCTCGATCTCAGCTCGCTCGCCTCCATCCGCAGCTTCGTCGCCCAGTTCGAGTCCCTCGACCTGCCTCTCAACCTCCTCATGTACGTAAAAACGCCCAAACGTCTCGACACGTTTCGACTGCAAAAAAAAAAAATCGCTCCGGCGAATTCTAACTCCGGTTTCTTTCTCCGTCGCCGTTGCAGAAACAACGCGGGAAAGTTCGCGCACAACCACGCCATCTCCGAGGACGGGATCGAGATGACCTTCGCGACGAACTACCTCGGTAAGAACGGCGCACGAGAATCCTCCTCCTCCGCCATCTTTTTCGGACATTTTTGAATTCGGAGAAGTTGGTTACTCTCGTCGTTGAGTTCCATTTTATTTTTTTTCCGTTGGTCGTGTTGTTCAGGTCACTTTCTGTTGACGAAGCTGCTGCTGAACAAGATGGTCGAGACGGCGAGCGCCACCGGCGTGCAAGGTCGGATCGTGAACGTCTCGTCGACCATCCACGGCTGGTTCTCCGGCGACATCATCGGTCATCTCGGGCTCATAACCCGGGACAAGAGGTAAATAAATCGAGCGAAATCCATACATTTTATGCACCCCTGGTACGAAATTCATCTAGTTTAGGCCATTAGATCACGTACATCTTAACGTAATTCATCGTGAAAACATAAGTCTCGGGAATACCAAGAACCGATTTCTACGTCGCGCTTTGAGAATTTTTATTTATCTTGGGATTCCTTCGGAGGGGAAAAAGAAGAAAGAAATTTGGAAATGATATTTATGGGTACATTTGATTCTTTTGTACGAACTCGCACGCACGCACGCACGCACTGTAAATCGCACAGACAAGTTCTTTCACGGAGCTATAAATGAAGTAAATTTGACTTTTGCACTGCAGCCAGTACGACGCGACACGTGCTTATGCTCTCTCGAAGCTGGCCAACGTTCTGCACACCAGGGAGCTTGCCCGCAGGCTGAAGGTCCGCCCTCTTTTCTTTATTACTAATTTTCGAAAAAAAAAGTTAAATTTGTTCTTTTCCTATTATGTTCTTTATTGCCTCTCTCCCCAATTTTCTTTATGCTGAATGCTTTCGTTCCCGAATTTTAATGGAAAATGCGTTGCAGCAAATGGAGGGGAACGTGACGGCGAACTGCGTTCATCCGGGGATCGTGAGAACCAGGCTCACCAGAGAGCGAGAGGGCTTCGTCACCGGTCAGTGATCAGCTCCCGTTCGTTCACTGACGAATGCTTGGTTTGTTAGGTTTTCTGTGCTGAGTTCTTGAATGTGTGCAGATTTGGTTTTCTTCTTGGCGTCCAAGCTTTTGAAGACGATCCCTCAGGTACTTTACCAGTTACCACTTGATCCGAGATGGGTATTTTGTTTGTTTTATTATGCGGTACATATGTCACGCAACGGACAAGAATCTTGTAGATGGTGGTATGATTAGGGTTTCTTCAATCTGCCCAAGTGGTTTCTCGCAACCCGGGATAAATCATTCTAAAGAATGAATGAACTGTATGCTCAAGACATAAGAGAATGAGCCTCTTTCAAATTCATACACGACTCCACATGTTTGAAACGAAGAGTGCATGTAGTTTCTCTGTATTCTATGTGATGTGATGACTCGAACGGTTTCGTTTCATAGGCTGCTGCGACCACATGCTATGTTGCAACACATCCTAGGCTGGCCAACACGTCGGGGAAGTACTTCTCGGACTGCAACGAGGCGTCGCCTTCCAAGCTGGGGTCCAGCTCGCTCGAAGCCTCGCGATTATGGTCCGCCTCTGAAATCATGGTTTCTGGAGATCCAAAAGCAGCTTTCGGTCTGCCCGATCCGTCGCATTGATGAGACGAGAGATGCACAAAGAAAAGGCAAAGTTCGATAAAGACATAGGGGGAAAATGGAAAAAGGGAAAAAAGAAGAGAGGAAAGAAAGGAAATTTAGATTATACATGTCTAGTTCTAAAGGGAGTCGGTCCATGGAGGAACCCAATATTAGAAAGCTAGCTAGCTAGCGGGTGAGGGCAAAAAATAAATAGCAAAAAATACTTTGTACAGCATTTAAACTAGTGTACACTAGAATCAGCAGATATATCTATGTTAGTTTCGTACCTTGTTGTATGGCTTTTTCCTTCTTCTTTGCTAGTTAATACACATTAGGCAGCTTCCTCTCGGCAGTTGTCTTAACACTTTTGTGGTTGGACTAAACTAAGTTGGATTTTAGGTTGGTTCTCTCTTGTGATGATGATACTATGATTGTAGAGGATCATGTCGATGGGGGTTTTGAAATAATAGTGATAATGGGGAGTGCTTAGACACCCTTTTTTATGCCATAGTTAAGGTGCATACAGAGGGAGAAAAAAATTGGAAATCAAGGAAAAAATTAAGAGTGGGATAAAATTTAAGAACATGGGGTCGGTCGCCACCCGCCATGTGGTGGTTTCTTATTTTTAAATTTTTGGAGTATCTTTGAGAGGTGGTGGTGGAGGTGGTGGTGGGCCTTGCCAACGTGAGCCGCGGGATGGAGGGTTTTGGGGAGGCCATGCGTTTAAGGGAAGGAAAGCTCTTTCAATGGATAATAGCTCCGCCTAGGCATCGGCTAATAGGGCTCGATCAAGTCAAAAAAGTGATTATGCTGTATATACAAATGTGTAAGACAACGTAAGGCTAAGACGGCAGTTATGATTTGAGACATGAATGGGTGTGTGAGAAGTACGACACAAGTTTGGTATCCAGAAAAATTACTAAAATGGTCATAAAAGTTTATTGCGCTTGTACTAATTAAGTGATAAACCTTTTTAATTTGATCAATTTAATTTTAAATTTTTTGATAGTTGGCTAATTGAGTCTCTCTAATCAATTTTGGTAAGATATCGCTAAAGTAAATGCCGGCCATCCTACATGGCGTGATTGCTGTTAATATGAACAATTTTTATAATTTTTAAAAGATTATTTTTATTTGAATTTTTATTTATCTTTTGTTTCTTTATCTTCTTTTTTTTTTTTTTATTGTAGCCGGTGAGGTCATCATTGTTAGTCGCAAAGGCTCTCGCTCGATTAGGGTGCGGCCCTCGCTAGCATTGAAGGCCTTGCTCCCTAGGGCCTTTGCCGCCTCGCCGACACAATGAAAAAAAAAAAAAAAAAACAAAATCAAAAAAGAAAATCAAAATATTTTAAATTTTTAAAATTATAAAAATTATTCACGTCAATGCCAATCGTGTCACGTAAAATAGCCACCATCCATATCTAAGAGGTTTAATCTCAAAATTAACCAAACATGAAAACTAACCATACTTGAGCAATTTTTTCATGCCAACCCAACTCTCCCATTTGCCACTTTGGGTTTTATCTTTCTTGTTTTTTTGTTTGTCCTAACTCTAACTTTTCTCTTTCTCTTAGGTTTTTGCTTTGCCCTTAGTTATGGACAATCGGCATCATATGGAAAAAGTACCAAAAAAAATCATAAATTTATTTCATTGGTACCAATTCAATTCTAAACCTTTTAATTAGACCAATTTAGTCTTAGACATTTTTGCATTAGTACTAATTGAGTTCATCTAGTCAATTTATGTTAGAAATTGTTGACATAGATTTCGGTTGTTCTACATAGCATAACTAAAGCTAATGTGGACATTTTATATAATTTTAAATTATTTTTTGAATTTTTATTAATTTTTCCTTCTTTTCATTTTTTTTCCTTTCTTCCTCATTTTCCTCCACTTGCCTCCGGTTGACGAAGGTCGCCGGCTATTGATGAAAGCTTGTGAGTATTGGGAAGCCTTGACTAGCCTCTAGTGGGGGTAGCCTCGCTTGGATGAGGCCCCTCGCCATCCGACGAGGCTGCCCTTGCAACAAAGTTCCCGCTAGGCAAGGGGTGGCCTCGTCGACCTTTGGCATTAGAGAGGGGCCTCGTCTAGGAGAGGCTGATCCTCAACCTCATCGACAGTCGACAACCTTCATCAACTGGAGGCAAGTGGAGGAAATAAGGAAGAAAGTTAAAAAAATAAAAAATAAAAAGGAAAATTTTAAAAAATTAAAAAATAATTAAAATATTATATAAAATGTACACTTAGTACCGGTTGTGCCATATAAGACAAGCATCTATGTTAGCAATTTTGGGTTTAAAATGGTTGAAATTGGTCAAATTAAAAGATTTATGACCGAATTAGTACAAATACAATAAGTTTAAGACCTATTTGGTACTTTTCCCAGTGTCACACCAAATGGTTTTAAGCGTGTATTTGGTTTAGCTTGGAAATTGGACTTTGGAGCTCTAAAAATCCATAGGCAAATGCTAAAGTGTTTGGTAACTATTTTTTGGAGCACATTTGGGAAATGCTAGCATTTCCTTAGATACAAAAGGACTTGCCTTAAACTTTCAAAAGCCACCTCCAGGGTTTAATGATTGCCCCCATCAAATCACCTAAATTCTAGTTCTACCATCGCATCAATGATGTGATAAAATCAAACGAAGTCGAGATCATTGGAGGCTCTATGCTCTTTCATGTTGATCGATCTTTGAAAGGCGGGTCGCTTCTTTGACAAATTTTGACTTTGAAGAGTCAATCTGTCAAGGCTTTTGATTCAATATGCTTCAGACTAGTTTTCCTTGATGCCGTCCATGGGAAGGCTTCTCCTCACGTTGATAAGGCACTGTTAATCTGGCGCTATTTGCTGTCAAGAATAGGATCTCATGAGAAAATTGCGCCATAATTTTTATATGACATTCACTTTGACGTCAGAACTTTTGATTGAATTATTTAAGTATCATTTTTAAGGAGAAAAAAAAACGATCTTTTGAATGTGGACTTTGATTTGGGATGCTGAAAATTTGTTGTGGCTTATCAATGTCTCCCGCTGATGTGGCTTATCAACGTGTGCAATCGATATTAAAAGCCCTAAATAATGTTTGTTTACACATGATGCCTTAAATATAAACCATAATTTGGACAAATCAAGTTATTTCCCAAATTCTTCAAACCCTAATTCAGAAACCCTAAATGAGAGCTGAATCTTGCAATGAAAAGCAGGAGCAAGACAAGTGGCTCAAATTCGATTCAACAAAGCTGAGACGAATGTGAATATTACTATGGATATGGGCTCAGAAGTTGAAGAACAATAGCTTGGACAAGGTTAAATCATGTGAGAAATTCCCCGGATGCATCTAATTTAGGGAAGGCTTGAAGTGAAAATATTTCAGATGAATCAATGCCGAATTTTCCGGTCAAAAACATATGTGATCTTAGAGCTACTTGAAAAATTACATCAATGTCTACCTACATTAATGGATGAGTTGGATAACATTGACTTACTGCAAGCAGAAATAAAGATGTTGGAATCTCTGGTGAAGAAGAAAGTTTCAAAGATGAAAAGTGAAAGCAAAATCTATCAAGTATTGATTGTGTTGTTGTTGTCTAGTGTGGCTTATTTTATGCTCAAATTTAAACTAAGTGACAAGAAGAATCATCTTGGGTTACCATAGTTAAAGATAAGTGGAATATATAATTGTATTGGAGTTGTTGCCTTGTTTTGTATTGAAAATGTTGTTTTGTTACCCAAATGTTAAATAAATTTGGCCTATTAAACAAGCTTCAATCATTTTTTTTTCATGTAATTGCAGTCTGTTAGTTGTCACCCTATAGCGTGGAAAATTTGCTGCTAATTTTTATAATGCTACAATGTTTGGTTAACTTTTATGTCCAAGAATTGTTGATAAAGTAAGCAAGATTTCATTCACTGTATCAATTGTGTGCAGGGGTTAGATGGCCTCTTATACAGTCAATTTGGTGGATAGTGTCTTTCCATTAAGTTTTGTCTCACAATTTTTGCTGCAATGGTTGGTAAAGTTCACGAGTGATCATTTAAGTGCAAAAATTTGTTAAATGTGATCATATTGAGTGTCATTTTTTGTTAAGAGTGACCACTCGAGTGCCAATCATTCTTGCAGTATTTCTAGTTGGAACTGGAATTATGGGTAATTAAATTGGCTTTCCTATCAATTATATCTTTGAAGTGATCAACATTGAGTAGTCATTTGAGGAGAACTTTTTTAATTGATATTGGCTTTGCGACAATGATGTTGGGGTCGTTGCTAGTGCCAGGATTGGTTGGTTGATATGGAACCGGTGGCCGGTTCTTTGGTGGTGGCTGTTTTAAAGTTGGACTCGGTGTCATCTTCTTTAGAGCTCTCTTCTTTGAATATACCCCTTTTGCCTTTGGAGTTGCCCCCTTTTGTCATATACTGTGGAGCATCATTTGATTGTTTCTTGCTGGATTGTGCTAAACTTGCCTCTAGTTGGTCTATTTGGGCTTTTCCTTGAGTTCTTCTATTAGGTATAACTCTTGATTCTTGACTACACTTTGAGAAATTGACACCTCTTAATCCCTCCCAGGCTATAACAATATAACCATATTGTTAACAAAATAAAGTTCCATAAATTACATGCACAAGACCTATGAAATTTAGGTTCAAAATGGTCGTGCCAGTTTTAAAGTTCTCAAACGGCCCATAACCAATAGCCCCACTTATAGGTTGTGGTGTAAAACTTCTAGAAACGTCTTTAGTTGGCCTTCTTCTTTTCCGAGAAAGGCCTAACGAAACTAAACTTTGGCGCGAAAATGGGCATACAACAACACTAAAGATAAATTGTACAATATACTTGACATTTTTTCCTTGTTTATGCAACAGTGGACTGTGTTGGCTCAACAGATGGCCTTATAGTTTGCACCGTAGTTGGCCCTACAATTGGTAGTTGGTCTTTGGAGTTTTCCCTACATCATTGCTTTTAGTTGTCCCTGTTATTGTTGCTTCTTCAATTTACATCCAGCCTCATTGTTCCATTTCTTATCGTAGTGTGAGCACTTCATTGTTGTTGTTGCTTCTTCAATTTAGATCCAGCCTCATTGTTCCATTTCTTATCGTAGTGTGAGCACTTCATTTTTTCCCCAACCTCATCCTCTTACTTATGCTCTTGAAGTCCTGCATCCGCCTTTTCCATTTTGGCTTGCCTACTTGCTTCTTTAGAAGCAAAGGGGCAAGGGCTTCATGATATGTTGGTTCTCAAAATTTGCTACTTCTAATAGGTTGCATCATGAAACGATATGAAGCAAGATATTTGCTACTTTTCTATCAGTTTTAAGATATTTTGGTTCTTGAGTTAGATGAAACAAATGGTATATGCAGAGTTTCCTCTGCAAGTTCAATCACGACAAACTTCTCTTAGTTAGAACAAGGGTTTCTCAAGTACTTGTTATGGTCTTTTCCGAGTATGTTGGTTGCTCCTTTTGCTTCTTTGTTATGAGCAAGGACCTTGGCTCCCTTTGATGCAGACGCATAGTTATACTCAGTTCCATCCGGTTCAAGACGGTGTGTAACGTTGGCAAGCCACGTAGGTATTCCCAACTCCTTTTCTCACCTTTTCGAGTTTCGAAAATCATTGAGATTGAGATAAGAAGGCTGATAACCACTCTTCTGCTCTGGTTGACGTGCTTTTCTTCCTTCTACTGATTGTATTTTACATACCGGAGCAGCATAACCTAATAAGTGCCAAAGGACTTCTTCATCTACATTGATCTTGGGAAGTGGATGCTCAAAATCCCTACGTTCTCGAGGGACATTTGACCTGTCGCAAGCTCTACACCTTCTGGGTTCTGAATTCAACCGATTTGCACCTTTATCGCTACCAATGCCGACGAAAAGGAGAGGAGGAATTTGTGCATGTGGGTTTTCTCTCTTTCTCCTGATCATACACGTACGGAAAGCGACAAAGAGTGGGTTTTGGATTTCCTTAGGAAGGAAGAAGGACGAGCAATTATTTGGGGTTTGGTTAGTGAACTTAATGCGCGTTTACGATTCGGTCTGAGGTTCTGGCATTTTGTTCAGATCGTTTTTTTCCGCCATGTGACTCGCGTGTCTATTTTGGACCCAGTTCTAAAGCGGAAACAGCTTATTGAAGGTTTGGTATGTATGAAGGAATGTGCATTTTTTCATTCCAATGTTTTGGTGACATATATAAGAGGTGGAATTCCATTCTACCGGGCAGGTTTGGTAATTGGTTTCCGGACCATAATAAGTTCTAAGATGCTAATGATATAAGATTTATAGTTTTTGCAATGACTTTTTTTTAAAATATTATATATGATTAGCGCTTTGAAAAACTGAATGTTTTTATATTGGGAGTAGGTATCATTAAGGAAATTTTACAATTTCCAAGACATGAACTTGTGTTGTGCTTTGCGTGATTGGTCACCTTCAAGATATAAATGACTTCCATTGACAGTTGCTATTATCTCGCCAGCAACAACTTTTTGTGTGCAGATTTGAGGGAACAATCTTAGCACCTTTGCTAAGTACTCCCGAAGGCCCCGTACTTCCAATGCATCTCAACCAGAATCACAAATTTTTACACCTTACATATCTCCAATTTTAGATATCAATCGATTGATATTCATCGGTTGTGGCTTATGATAAAGACTCAGTTTCGCATGCGAAAAATTGGGTCATCCTCATTTTCAGCCCTACCTCCAAAGAAGGAGGAGCTGCCTTAACTGATAAGGATTTGACTCTCCTGATGCATCATCTAGTTGTCTCTATGTAGAATGCCTGAACAAGAACCATTGCTACGATAGACAATAGTTGTGAAAAAACTTCCAAGTTGGACATGGAGTGATGTTGAAATTGTGAAAAAAAGAAAAGAAAAAAGGAAGATGAACACGGTTACTAGTATACTACGATGGGTCAGTTTTTCCCCTCCGTTGAGATGCTTCGACGTGTTGCTCCGCAAGCCTCTTCACCTTCTCGCCTTCTTTAATGAGGAAGTTGGCATTTTTAGCTTTGTGATGGTATTTCATAACCTTCCCTACAGATTTTGAAACCGCCCAACGATACTGTTCAACCGAGATGACACCGCTCTTGCATAGTGGCATTATGTGTTCCTTGATGTATGCTTCCACCTGTGCAAAATCGAGACGACCGAATTTTGAAAGAGAATTTTCCAAATAAAAAAGAGGAAAAGAGGATGCTCAGGCAGTCCAGATGCTAAAAGTAACATCAGATTGATTTCTTGCAAACTAAAATTTTCCGCAATCGTAGATTTTTTTCTGTTTTTATATCATGCTACAACAAATGAGAGAAGAAAGTCAAATGTGACCTAGCACAGTCATCGGAAGGCATAGGGATGGCTAACCTAAAACACCGTTGCTTTCTTGAATTGATACAGCAAACCTCATTATAATGGGATGGTTTCCATACATTCATATTTCAAATAGTTTCGGTTGTTCCCAAGCCTTAATTGTCAGATGGAAACCTTGAACCTTATTTCATGCAAGAAGTATGAGAATAAGAGGAACAAGAGACAT
Source organism: Eucalyptus cloeziana (assembly GCA_014182715.1). Taxonomy (NCBI): domain Eukaryota; kingdom Viridiplantae; phylum Streptophyta; class Magnoliopsida; order Myrtales; family Myrtaceae; genus Eucalyptus; species Eucalyptus cloeziana. The sequence continues at coordinate 6,863,637 of CM024638.1, forward strand.
GAATCACATTAAGTACCAACCTTTCTCTTTATGGATTCGGCATCATCAGACCACTCTGTCATGTTTCTCCCTGTCCTCTTTCTCAAATTTACCATCTTGAGAAACACTACTAGATTTTTTTCCACCAGAAGACTTGTGATGCGTCATGACTCCAGCTGATTGTTCTACTTCCTGGCTTAGCTCGCAAGTCTTAACATCTCCACAAACTCCTATTCCATTTCGAGATTCTGTATCAGTCAGATCACACTCCGTGCCTCCTATTCCTGCAGAAAGTTTGCTTATTAAGGGTTCTTTATCTGGACCACAAAATTCTTCACATTCTCGCACTGAAGGCAGCTCCCCAACACGATCACATGACAATTTATGAGAATCACTAGGGTCATTGCCCACATCCTCCACAGGAGATGTTCTCATGCTTGCACATTCACAACACTTGGACAAGGGAACCTCAGAAGGTTTGAGATCTAAACCATGATCCAAATTTTCAGGATTTGAAGACGAAAAAACCCCTTTCATTTTAGATGAACCTTCTTCTTCCGGTTGCTCAGAGACTCTCATTGAACCATAGCCAACATAATCTTTATCCCCCAGGTTATGCTCAAACTCACCATAAATTTCTATTTTAGAATCACGACCCACTTCGGTAACTTTATCACGCACTACTTCTCCAACTTCCGCAGAGGGATCCTTTTCCTCACCCGGGACTCCAATAGTAAGACTTGGAGTATTTGGAGGAGAATCTGATAGAAGACCAGCAGCTCTTAATGCTACTTCAACCTCTGGTTGGAGTATTCTTCTGTGCCTTGCTCTGGTTTTTCAGTAGGAACAGCTAATGAAGACGGGGGAGTGGGTTCAATTGTTCCAGAGGACTTGCTATCTTCTGTACAGCGCATTATCTCTTGAGAACATAGATTCAAATAGACAAGCTTACTATTTGACCAATCTGCAGCTTCCCTTTCAATATTGATGGCATCTGCAACAGCCAACTCCGTCTCTGCAGTTCTACATATTGTTTGCAAATTTGCATTTCTCAAGAAGTGCTCAGTCAAACGATACAGCTATTTCTGCAGAGTAACCATTTATGAAATTCAAAAGCTGGACAACCTCCAGAATCATGTTTAGAAGCGTACAAATAACACAACCTTCAGGACTATATTAAGAAAGCAATTTTGAACCACTTTGAAATTTGGCAATGAATGAATGCACCTCTCAAGCAATTCTTTCTCCGTTGGGGATGCAAGTTTATTGAAAGTTGAATGTTACTCTTATCATATATTAAAGAAAAAATTAAAACGACTAATTAGTAATTGTTGAATTCTATATTTTAAGAAGATAGCATATTCTAAAACAGTTAAATATAGATTTCTTTTTCTGGCTCTATTCCTTCAGTGGTTTACATAATCATGATGGAGAGGTTGAGCTCAAATTCTCACCATTGATCACCCAACTTGATCTTGTAAATATGACAGAACATGTGAGATATTATCTCTATACAGGGGATGCCCATAATAGGATGTAACTATCCAACATGGAACTGTTATTCTGTCCATCCTTAAATAGAGAGTTTCAATACTTTGTTTTCTGAAAGCTTGAATCACATACGGTGGCAGAACCTTGAGTAAGGGCAAAAAATCGATGGCGCTGTGGTTTGGTCTAGGGACAGAGGTAAGAAAAAATTTCCATATACATATTCTCTCTCTTCTTATCCGTATGTTTCACAGAAGAAAATTAACAAAAAACAGAATAATCCATATGTTTATGCAGCATTAGGCAGGGCATATCTGTCTTACTGACTTAGGAACTTTGTTATGGTGAGTAGAAGCCAAGACTGGTCTCACATCTTTTGGTAGTTGAGCCTGCTCAATACAAATAATTGACTCCATAATCAGTAGCATCTATGCAAAGACAGCACAGCTTAAAGTAATCTCTAGAAGGTCATATGCACCAACGGTAGGAAATTTCCTTTAAGTATGGCGTTGTCTTCGCGTTCATCAGAAGTAGCACCTTTACCTGCAGAAGCAGTTTTCCTAGCAAGAATCTCCAGAGCCCACTTTACTTTATCCCTCTTCAAATCATCCGATTCACTAACCATGTCCTTCCATCTACCACAATTTGAACTATTCATATGGGAAACTGAAGATCCTTCTGGGCGTTTACCAGGTACTTTGGAATCTGGAGCATTGTGTTTTGAACTTGGCATTTTACCATGTTTAGCAGAAGAACCTGAATTATATGCATCCTTACTGGATTCTACAGATTTCACAGCATGATCAACACTCTTTCCCCCAGGGATAATTTGCTCCTTCTTCTGCTCAGAATCGCCTTCAAGATAAGAGAGTCTTTATGTCATCCTTTCGAGGTAACAGAAGTATCTGCTAAATACAACCTAGAAAGGATAGAATCTGCAGAGGGCTGAATGGCTGATCAGGCTCCTGCATTATCTCCAAATTCGTTGAATTCCCTCTAAGGAGATCAAGGACTGACTTCAGGCTCTCAATCTTTTCAGGCTTTGTTGCTCTCATGCAACGATACTTCCAAAATTCGACCTCACAATCACAGTCCCATGCACATTTTCTTCTTCCATTAGATGTTCCATATATTTTCTTTGTCAAACTTTGGCGTACTTTGCTCTTCTGCAACAGTGACTTCTTCACCTTGACAGCCAAAGGTGATAACTTTTTAACAGGTTCAACTCTAGGTCCGGCAATCACAGCTCTAAAGGCAGCAAGAAGTTTAGCATCGAAGAGATTTTCCTCAAGATCTTTTGAGGATTTATCTCAAACAGCTTCTCTTATTTCTTTTCTTAGTTTCTGGACCACATTTGATGATTCCTTGTCCTTACCAGCCGTCCTCATGATCTTCTTAATCCTCGAACCACCTGCATTTTCTCCTCTTGCCGAAGGTTTATCTGTGGCAGAGGACCTTCGCCCCATTCCCTTAACTATATTCATTATATCTGGAGGTGTTTCTTGATTATTACTCAACTTATCCGCTACATCCGCCAGGATGGTGCACTTTTTAGTATCATCAGAAACTAATGTGTCAATCTAGTCCTTGAAGCAACCAACTTCAACCTTATCTTCCACCCTCCTTTTCTTTGGGACAACTTCATTCTTTATCTCTGCTTTGGGTTCCACAGCATCCCCGATCACAGGCATGGCAACACTAGGAAGATAGTGCCCAAAGATTACAGAAAAGTAACTCGAGTTAGAATCTTCATTTCTCATGCCACAAAGATTGTCTCTTAGGTAATGATATCGGTAACTGACATGCACATAGCAAACAAAGTACCCAATCACGCATTCCTACAACTATCTGCTGGCGAGTTACGATAATACCACTCCTCGAAGTCATAAAGCAGAACCACAATGAAAAATTTAAAATGACACTTTGACTAAAGATAAACTGATAGGACTATTTGTCTTTTTAAAGAAAATTTAAGCACAGATACATAAGGTTCTCCCTATACCAAGAAAGTCTTTTCCCATCACATCTGTGATATAATAAATAATCTGTCAGCAAGTAGCGATGTTAGTGAAAGGAAGGACGACACATTACAATTAATGGATAGTTAAATGGAGAATTTAACCATGAGAGAGAGAGAGAGATGGACACTGGACAGGATTGAAAAATAAGAAGCATAATAAGAAAATGAGCCCCAAGTGCCACCTAAAACAATACAGACATTTGTGGGAAATTACCAGGAATCCATATGCTGTCTCTTTGCACCAGTCTGTATTGCAGGAACTTCTTCAGTGCCAGGTGCAGTATTATTTACTGAAAACAAATCAATAATGAGAAACTCTATAAACAATCCTCAAAAGCCCTAAAGAAGATAAACTTTCCATTCCATCTAGTGCAGAATCTTCCATAAGAGTCGTCTGGGAAACATCTTTTCTAGTTTGATTATTAGTTGCATCCTCTGCTTCAATCTTTGTCACATCAGTGTTTTGCCCTACAAGCAGAGAGAGAGAGAGAGAGAGAGAGAGAGAACACTGACCGTACTTCTACTCATGAAATTACCTGGTGAGAAAGAGCCAATAGAAAGAACAAGGTGAAAACCAATATTAGACTTACATTCAGGTGTCTTCATTCCAAGGTGGGATTCACTAAACAACTTGCCTATAACATCTTGAGAGCCACCAGTACTCGGTTCTTTAGCTGCATTCTCATTATTGTTAGGCTTCAATTCACTGAAAGCAAAGGAAGTGGGGGGCATAACTGAGAAGGTATCCTGTGATAAGGACAGGGCCACATTTTGTGTAGCTGATTCTGGATCGATAGCTCTATTTTCCACTGTTTCAGTATCCACCTTTCTGGTATTGGCATCAGAAACTAACGCCATGCTTTCCCTTTTTATGGTCTCATCAACTTCAATACTCAATGGACTCTCATTTTGCATTTCAATCTGCAGATCTCTCGGAACCATGGAAACAACTATAGCTGTCTCTCCAGCATCAGCAACAGCTACAGACACCTTCCCACCTTTCCACACAAGCCATCCTCAACCATATAGTCACAACCCACATTTCCAGGGCACAGGTTGCCAGACTCTTGTAATGAAGCCAACCTTTGATGAGCCACACATCTGCAGGTAAACCCCAGTGAAATAGTAAATAAAAGTGGTGGAAGGAAAATAAGGTTTATATGGTAATATGGTCAGCTACCTAATGTATACTAGGAATGCATTTTTAACATCTTCAAAGGTTGGAAGGATAGAATACAAAGGCAACTCTAGGTTCTATCTAGAACACAAGCATACCAGCAGTATCTATGCTCAAGAATATACAGCCAGTGTCCTATAACTTTGAGAAGATGTTAAAACCGTTTGCCAACCCATGCTTCTCAACCCACAAACTTCCAAGAGCATAAGAATTCTCAATAAAATTTCATAAAGAGGACATGAAACTTACAGTTCTTACAGAAGTATTGTGCTAGGATAATTCATTATGATTTAGCCTCTATAACTTTCTATTACTTAGCAGACAAACAAAACAATTCAAGTATAAGATGAACACTAGGTAACATTCCATTGAATTGCACCTTGGAACCAAAATCGTCACAGCAGAGGAAGCAAAGGGACATATGCACTATGATTGACGAGGTGAAAACAACTCTTGCACAAACCTGGGGCATAACCATGTATTCTCTGATGTGCCCTCAGGATCAAATCCTACACAGGACGCATGATACCTATTTCGATACAAGTCGAACATATACTTAGTAACAGACAATGTAATAAATCAAATGAAATTGTGCTCTAGGAAAACAAATGAGAACAAAATAACAAGGGGAAGGATCCACAATTGATGAAACATGCATGTCAATTTCTAGAAGACAATCATTTTCTGTAAGGTGTTTCATACTTCAGAAATTTTACCATGCCTTATACTACAACAGCTTCTAATCTGATTCTCTCTCTTCAGTTAGTTAAGCATGTGCTATGAATAGCAAAGCATACATCATTGTCAAAATTAAGACACCCTCAGCAAAAGCCACATTGGATCTAAAGTACGTTAAATCCGTTTAGAGAGAATGAGACCTTCCTATTAAACTATGTAAAGTTATGCAACTATCAGATAAGCAATCTAGTTTTAGCATATACCAATTTGTATTTACAAACCAAACCAGTCAGGTTTCTTTCCTTTACCATATGTCACATGAATCGCAAGCAATCGATGTATCCAGATAAGATAACCAGAGACAAATTTAAGATGTGAAACTCCAGCTTGTGACTATTTAAACGATTTATATCTGATCGTGTTAATGCAAAAGTCAAATTCTTGTATATGATCGGAATCATTGAACTCGCCGAGGGGGAAGAGGAAGGTAGGACACAATTCCAAGACCCCTGGACCAGTACAGATGCTTCAAGACCTCTTTTAAAGTTTTGTTACTCTATTTATAACATAGATAACTCGACCATAGAGGTGTAATTGTCTTCTTCAACAAGTAGATAAACTTTCAGAAGCCTAAAAAGGAAGAAACGTCAGACCAAGATCATAATATTATTCCACATGAAGGATAATTACATTTTCATCAATGTAGTATGATGGAAAAGACAGAGAATTATTCTTCCTTTCAACGCTCCAATCATCTTCCCTGCATTATTAAAATACAAAAAGACAAGAAAAATAGCACATTAGTTGTTGCTGAATAATCTTTGATTAAGAAAAGATTCCAAAGTATGTACTCGAATTTCAATCCTTTCATTTTTATCGACACTTTAATCATCAGTAGTTCCAAAAAACCAGCTTTCCCTAGTAACAGAATGATAAAAAGAAAAACTGCAATCATATGGAGCATCACAGTGACAAGTTAGGTTTCATCAAAATACAGAGAAGACATATTAAAGTACCTTGAGACTGGCTCCTCTTCAAACTTGCTGCTTCCAATAGTATCATATACCTTCAGTTTCAATTAAAGCCAGTATTTAATGTTATATTATACAAAATCTTTGAAATAAAGTCCAAATGGCCAGCCAAATGTTTTAAGCAAAACGGTGAGATAGAGACTGAGGAGAAAATGCAAAAAAAATATAGGGCAGCATAAATTGGAAAAAAAAGAAAAGGCTATACCCTGACGATTCAGAGTCACTCACAGGAACACAAGTGATCAACTGAAATTCACTTTGGCAAAGCAGACAAAGGTTGGTGATGGTAGCCCAATTGTCAATACATGTGAAGCAGAACCTGAAAAGCCAACAGATGCATCATGTCAAACTCAAAACAGTATCGCATTTAATAACACACACAAAAATAAAAGATTGAAGATGCTTAAAAATGACCTCAATCCTATGTCCACACATATGAATCAAATAGTAAATGTAACATAATAAGCAAGAAGGTCGTAATGGCAATGCCTCAGCGGAATAGCAACAGTTCTAATTGTCCTACCATGTTAGTTTCTTCCTTATCCAACAAACAGGTTTATCAAGACACTAAAGAGCATTGTGAGGAAGTGTACCAGTGCTGGCAGCAGTCTAAGACCCCTCTGTCGATGATAAGATCCATGCATAGCCCACATCTGTCACCCCCAAAATTAGCGGCGTCCTGCATGTGCAAAAATTTACAAAACTACTCAGTTACGTAAACATCAAAGCAACGCAAGGCTAACCTCAATTCTTTACCTATATGAACAAGGATGATTTAAATAAGAATTCGATATATCAAGCCTTAAATTCGTAGACAAGATCCTTTGTTAAGTTCCAGAAAGCAATGAAATAATCAACTTCACATATAAAAGAAGAAATAGCCATTACTCCTCATAGTCTCCTTGACCTTACACTCACCACCGGTCACCGAGAACTAAACTTCGAAAACCATGGTAACGAAAATCTCTTGAGAAAGCAAATTCCTCAAAGAAAAGCAGCATTCATTCTTCAAAAGATTCGACTCGCACGACATCGAGATTCTCGCATTCCAAAAGAGATATCCATTGCCACCACCAGACCCAACCGTGAAGCATCCCAGAAGAGACCGTTTTCTCGACTCAACCGATTTTTTATCGGCAAACATTCACTCGCCAGAACAAATTAAGAGTCTAAGACCATCCATTCGGACCAAATCATGCCACGCCAAAGCAACAGAACTTACGGTAACGACGAGGTCAGCTTCGAGAATCTCTTCGTCCGACATAGCCGGCGGGACAAAACCCAGCTCCATATCGTCGAACAACGACGTGGGCGCTGGCAAAATCAACGCCTTGAAGGCTCGCGGGTGATGCCCAGACGATTGTTCGAATCGGAAACGAGATTGGAGCGGAGAAAATTCATGGGATTCAGCCCCCAACAAATGCCCTCCGAAGCTGATGAGAATTCCGAAGCGAGAAAGCTTGGAACTGGGGGAAGAACGCGAGGTTTAAACTTCGGAGAATTGCATCGGATGATTGCTGCAAGTGGAGATGGCAGTTGAAGAGAGGAAGGAGGAAGGCCTGACGGAGAAGATGGCTTGCGCAGAACGAATTTCCCCGCCTGAAAAGTGGGGCCAAAACGAAGGGGAAAAAAAGAAACTCCCTTTCATTTTTTTTCTTTTATTTTCCTTTCTCGATATTTTAGCTGTAATAAAATTGCAAAGTACAGAAAAAAAAAAAAAAAAAAAAAAAGAGGTTATTTTCACATTTACGACTTATGGTTCTGCTAAAAAAATATTAATTTTCATAAATTTGTTTCAGAATTAAAAAATATTAAAAGTTTCAAGTATTTCCAATTAAATAAGAGTTTATATGAGAATTCCTAAAAATCTACAAAAAAAACTAAAATGTACAAGTAAATACTTCCCGTGATATTTATTGTTCACTTTTTGTGATATCATGACTTTCATAATATTGCTTCATGAATAGACAACAATTAAGATAATGATTTTAAAATGTATAAAAATTGGCGCACGAACAACTTTTTAAATTTGGAAAAATTCCAAAAAGGGACCAAAGTGTCATTTTTTTCTTAAATAAAGGTTCGAAGTAAATTTTATTTCAAATAAGAGCATGAAGTAAATGTTATTTCCAAATGAGGACCTGACGTGGTTATATTCATTTCAAATAAGGATCTGAAGTGGTGGTATGTCATTTCAAATAAGGACTTGACTTTCCGACAGATCAAAGATATTTCCGTCATTTGTCATTTTTCCTTTTTTTTTCTTTTTTTTCCCTTGGTTCTTCTTCTTCCTCTTCACCGATGGCCGAAGGCGACCCTTGCCCAACCCTTTGTGGGCATCATCAGTGGCCGACCGACCATCGACGAAGAGGAAGAAGAAGAACAAGAAAAAAAAAGGGGGGAATGTCAAACGACAAAAATACCCTTTATCAGTTAGAAAATTTAGCCAAAGCCGACGAACAACGAGGTCGGGTCCTTACTAAAACAACCAAAACCACTTCAAGCTCTTATTTGAAACAACCTAAGCCACTTTAGGTTTTTATTTGAAATAAAGTCTACTTCGGGCCTTTATTTTAAAAAAGAAAAATGGGTACTTCGGATCCTTTTTTGAAATTTTCCCTTTAAATTTTAATACGTTTCGTTTTCAAAATTGTAAAGGAAAAGTGATGACAAAACTTAAAAGTTGACCAAGAGAATCATCCAATCCTTTTTCTTCTTCTTCCATTTCCGTAAACTCTCTCAAAATCTCAAAAGCGGCAAATATTGAATCAGAGGGAAAGAAATAAAAACTCAAATCAGCTGTAAAAGTTCCTAAATTTATATGTCGGCATCATTAGATGCTTTTCGTTTGAGAATTATGCCATTTTGACAAACCTATTCCTCGGGAGAGTTATTAATCACTCGATTTGCATCTCAAAAAATGCGAAGAAAAGGAACTTTTCATTTGGTGAGAAAAGCACCCACGGCCGCCGGTTCGCCCAACCTTTCTTGTATTTCCAAACTGGATCCGACTTACGGTGGGTCTGGCGTGCATCATGACAATTCAGACAACGTTGCTTCAATCTCCAAACTGAAAAATGACGAGGACTCTCAATCCCACGCACACAGACCCAAACATAGACACACACAAACTGAAAACCCACCTGTCGCTTCCAAAAATATGAAATGTAGTAAACAGTTCGGCGGATTTGAATTGATTGTTAGATTTGCCGATGGGATGAGGTACAAAAAGCCTCTGCCCGCGTCCCATTCTTGCGCATGAACAGCAATGTCACAGAATACCGATCCTCGTGCCTGCCTCCCCTCCGCTCAGGCCTTGCATGTTTGTGTTCTTTTTTTGTTCATGAACTGTTTTTTTTATTTCGAAGAACAAAAAAACCCGAAACACGTTTGTTTGCGTTTTTGTTCCAAATCTATTTTTTTTTTTTTGTTAGAACAAATTTAGAACAGAAACAAAAAATAAAAAATAAACTTATTTCTTGTTTTAGAACACTTTCGATAAATAATTTTTCTCTCTCCTATTTTTTTCTTCTCTTTCTTTTCTTTTCTTTTCTTCTTCTTTTTTCTTTGGCCGACAATCGGCCGTTGAGTGCCGGCGACGCCGTCGAGGGCCAGTGACCTCGCCGGAGCATCGCTAGCCCCTGACGAGGCCGAGCGTCGCTGGCCCCTGGTGAGGCCGACCTTGCCCAGCCACCGGTGAGGCTCGGCCTCATCGGGCCATTGCCAGGTTGGTGTCGCCTAGCGGTGGCCCGGTGAGGCCGAGCCTCGCCGATGGTTGGGCGAGGTCAGCTTCACCGAATCTGGATGAGCTCGAGCTCACCCAGCCAAGGCGAGAACGACCTCGCGCCAACCGACGAGGCTCGGCGTCATCGGATTTGGGCGAGCTCGAGCTTGCCCAACCAAGGCGAGACCGAGCTCGCCTAGCCACCGGCAAGGCTTGGTGTTGCCAGGCCATCGCCAGGTCGGTGTCGCCTACCGACCCCCAATGAGGCCGAGCCTCGCTGTGGCTGGGTGAATTCATGACTAGGCAAGGCTGCCGGCCAAAAGGAAGAAAAAAGAAAATAAAAATATTAAAAAATTAAAAGAAACAAAAAAAATTATACAAGTTTACCAAACTTATTTCTATTCTTTTTTTATTCCGAGAACAAATTTACCAAACGCATTCTTATGTTCAAAAATTGTTCGGGAACATAGATAGATTCTATTTATGTTCCCGGGAACAATTTTTGAACATAAACGTTACCAAATGCATCCTTAGTCATTTGACCTAATTGCTCGACTCTTCCTACTAAATGGAATCCAATTAGCGATAATCAACCATTTAATCGCGCGAGTCGAGATTAGCGAGTCGCCTTAATTGCATTCGTTAATGATGGGTATATATTATTAAAACGAGAGCACATAACTAATTACTAAAGACTAACTTTATTGTGACATGATGTGATGTGATCACTAGATGTCTTCTCTTGTCTTAGCATTTTGAGTATGGTGATGTGAACATGTTGCAATGCCTTACATGGCACATGATTGCTATATCAATCCTGCATATGAGACCCTGATAGCAACACTAATACGTCGGTATATAACTAATCTAGAATCTTTATCGCTTTGGGTACTTGAACTTGTTGCACCTAAATCGGGTCGATCACAACAAATGTTGTACAAAGTATACAAACTTAGCGCCATGAAAGGGTATAAATGCTACATCAAGAGTTGTACGATTCAAAGTCTTGTCCACATAGTACTAACCATTATGTCGACCGCTTGTGTAATTTGACATCATGTATCAATTACCTTTAATGTACTTCAGGTGTTATTTTTTTTTCTTTATATGCGCATGACACAGCTAGGATCGAGAAACTGTTTTATAAATCAATGCGATAAGTTGTGAATAAATAATTAAACAAGTGATACAGATACAAGTACGTGACAAAAATAGAAATGTATTAACAAACTTCATACAATACTTGATTTTTCTAAATCATCGGTCCGGTTAGTGGAGCCATGATCTTGGGAGCTACGTAATCGTGTGCGATTCATCGCATGGGAAATGACGCAGCCGTGCTGAATGACGCGGGCTGTGATTCATTTGCCTCCCCAATCATAAATGGGATGTGAAATATGAATTGCATGTTGCTCACGCAAGGGAAAATTACACAAAAAAAAAGTTTAAATCCATTGCAATTATACTAATTCAATCATAAATACTTCAATGTGGCCAATTAGTCTTAAACATTCTTATGATTTATTAAATTTAATCATTTCGATTCATTTTGATCGAAAACCGCTAATCAAAACGCTAGTCATCTTATATAGTACGGTTAACATTGATATGAATAATTTCTATAACTTTTTTAACATTTTAACATTTTAACATTTTAACATTTTTGAATTTTCTTTTTTCTTGGTTTTTTTATTGTGTTGGTGAGAGTCATCAGTGACCTTGGTCAGCTTCAAAATCATTCCCCAAGGCCTTCACGCCTTGCACGGATCGCCGGTGACTCTCGTCGGCGTAATAAAAGAAAAAGCAAAGGAAAAAAATGAAAAAATAGCTTTAAAAAGTAATAGAAATAAAATTTCTTAGTTATTTCTTTTCGCAAATCTAACATTAAATTAGTTAAAATTAAGTTGCATAATAAGCTAAAAAGGATAATTAAAGACCAATTCTTTTTTTTTTTATCACGAATTAAAGACCGATTCAAAAGGTTGAGAAATCTTGCATTTTTTTCTAATTATAGCAGTTTATTTTTTTCATATCTATTTTGATGAATTCTCCATTTAAGTATTTCAAATAATGTTCCTAACTAAATACATAGGGTTCGGTACTCTGGGAGGGTCAACGGTGTCGAGAGGGGTTTTTTTCTTTTTGGTCGATCCTATGCTAAACATAATTCGGGGGTACAGTGAAATTTCACGTAATTACCCAAAAGCAAACCATGGACAGCAGCACTGGTCATCATCATAATCATTAAATTTCTCCAAAACCATCTAAGATTTCTTCGTATATTAAACATTAATCCCCAATTAAACAAAAGATCTGATCCCAGTCCATCCAACCCCTCCATCTCCATCATCTTCATCATCATCTTCATCTTCGTCAATCAAAACGGCAAACCCGTCATCTCTCTGTGGACCACTATAAATCCTCCCTCGCCCCGACCCCGCTCTCCCTCTGCAGCCCCCTCTCTCTCTCTTCTTTCTCTCTCTACTGTTGCTGCGTAGCTACGGGAGACGGGATATATATATATATATAGAGGCGAGCGCCTAGCCTGCGGAACGAAGCTGACAAAAGCCGACGACGAACGACGACGACGACGACAACGACAGTGTCCTTATACTGCCACGACAGAACACGTACTTCACACGCTTCGATCCCTTCCCCCTCTCCCTCCATCACTTTCCTTTCCGCAGTTCGCTTCCCCCGCATCTTCTCACCGCAATAAAACCCTCGTCGGCCAGCGCGCGGCTCGAAGCGGAACCCCCAAATCGAGGAGAGGGGCGTGTTTGAGTTGAGTTCCAGCATGCTGGAGACCGTGAAGTACTTCCTCGGCTCCGTCGGCCCCAGCGGGTACGGCTCCAAGTCCACCGCCGAGCAGGTCACCGACCGCCGCGACCTCCGCTCCATCACCGCCATCATCACCGGTAACGAAACTCTGAAACTCGGGCTCTCCACCGATTTCCCCCGCTCCGTAGAGCTCGCTTCGTCGCGGAAGGGGGACTCACGAGACTCGTTGATGATGGTGTTTGATTCAGGTGCGACGTCGGGGATCGGGGCCGAGACGGCCCGGGTGCTGGCGAAGCGTGGCGCGAGGCTCGTGCTGCCGGCTCGGAACCTCAAGGCCGCCGAGGACGCCAGGGCCCGCATCGCGTCCGAGTGTCCGGACTCGGAGATCGTGGTCATGGCGCTCGATCTCAGCTCGCTCGCCTCCATCCGCAGCTTCGTCGCCCAGTTCGAGTCCCTCGACCTGCCTCTCAACCTCCTCATGTACGTAAAAAAGCCCAAACGTCTCGACACGTTTCGACTGCAAAAGAAAAATCGCTCCGGCGAATTCTAACTCCGGTTTCTTTCTCCGTCGCCGTTGCAGAAACAACGCGGGAAAGTTCGCGCACAACCACGCCATCTCCGAGGACGGGATCGAGATGACCTTCGCGACGAACTACCTCGGTAAGAACGGCGCACGAGAATCCTCTTCCTCCGCCATCTTTTTCGGACATTTTTTAATTCGGAGAAGTCGGTTAGTCTTGTCGTTGAGTTCGTTTTTTTTTTTTCCGGTGGTCATGTTGTTCAGGTCACTTTCTGTTGACGAAGCTGCTGCTCGGCAAGATGGTCGAGACGGCGCGCGCCAGCGGCGTGCAAGGTCGGATCGTGAACATCTCGTCGACCATCCACGGCTGGTTCTCCGTCGACATCATCGGCCATCTTGGGCTCATAACCCGGGACAAGAGGTAAATAAATCGAGCGAAATCCATACATTTTATGCACCCCTGGTACGAAATTCATCTAGTTTAGGCCATTAGATCACGTACATCTTAACGTAATTCATCGTGAAAACATAAGTTTCGGGAATACCAAAGAACCGAGTTCTACGTCGCGCTTGGAGAATTTTTATTTATCTTGGGATTCCTTCGGAGGGGAAAAAGAAGAAAGAAGTTTGGAAATGATATTTATGGGTACGTTTGATTCTTTTGTACGAACTCGCACGCACGCACGCACGCACTGTAAATCGCACAGACAAGTTCTTTCACGGAGCTATAAATGAAGTAAATTTGACTTTTGCACTGCAGCCAGTACGGCGCGACACGTGCGTATGCTCTCTCGAAGCTGGCCAACGTTCTGCACACCAGGGAGCTTGCCCGCAGGCTGAAGGTCCGCCCTCTTTTCTTTATTACTAATTTTCGAAAAAAAAAAAAAGTTAAATTTGTTCTTTTCCTATCATGTTCTTTATTGCCATCTCTCCCCATTTTTCTTTATGCTGAACTTGCTTTCGTTCCTGAATTTTAATGGAAAATGCGTTGCAGCAAATGGAGGCGAACGTGACGGCGAACTGCCTTCATCCGGGGATCGTGAGAACCAGGCTCACCAGAGAATGTGGTGACGAAATGTGTGCAGATCTGGTTTTCTTCTTGGCGTCCAAGCTTTTCAAGACGATCCCTCAGGTACTTTACCAGTTTACCACTTGATCCGAGATGGGTATTTTGTTTGTTTTATTATGCGGTACATATGTCATGCAACGGACAGAATCTTGTAGATGGTGGTATGATTAGGGTTTCTTCAATCTGCCCAAGTGGTTTCTCGCAACCCGGGATAAATTATTCTAAAGAATGAATGAATTGTAAGGGGAAAAGTATCAAAAAAATTATAAATATATTGCATTGGTATCAATTCACTTCTAAACTTTTCAATCGACCAATTCGGTTTTAAACCTTTTAATATTTGTCAAATTCATCCATCATCCGCCTAATTTTTGGCTGACGTGACGTGGCAATTTTTAAGATTTTTTTGAAGATTTTTTTTTGAATTTTTTCCTTTTTTTTTCTTTTTCAATGAGCCTTTGGTGAGGCTCGCCGGCCACTGGGCGAGGGCAGCGAAGCCCTCGCCTGCCGCCGGTGAGGGTCGCAGCCCTCGCCTGACCTCTCCCAAGCTGTCGGCGAGGTGGCTTCGCCCAGATTTGGGCGAGGCTAGCCTCGCCTAGACCTTGCGGCAGGCGAAGGCGGCCTTGCCCGCGGCTAGCGAGGCCATGGCAGCCATCGCTAGGGCGAAGGCGAGGGTCGAGGGCCGCGACCCTCGCCGGTGGCTGGTGAGGGCTTCGCGGCCCTCGGCCCTCACCTCCACTCGGCGATGGCCGCCATGGCCTTGTCGGCCACTAGGCAAGGGCTGCGAAGCCCTCGCTTGCCGCCGCCGAGGGTTGCGGCCCTCGCCTGGCCTCTCCTAGGCCGCCGGCGAGGCCGGCCTCGCCCAAGCCTTTTCATGGGCGAAGGCGGCCTCGTTGGCGGTTGGCGAGGCCCCCTTCGACCGCGAGGCCGACCTTGCCCAGATCCGGGCAAAGCCGCCTCGCCGCCGACTCCGGGAGGGCGGGGGGGCCGCAACCCTCACCGACAGTAGGCGAGGGCTGCGACCCTCACCGGCGGGGGCGAGGGTGCGACCCTTGCGGCGACAGGACGAGCCTCACCGAAGGCTCGTCGGCCCTCGCCCAATGGCCGGGGAGCCTCACTTGGGAGGCTCGCCAGGAAAATAAAAGGAAAAAGAAAAAAATAATAATAAATTTGAAAAAATAACAAAAAATCTTTAAAATTGTCACATCATCGGCGTCGCCGACCAAAATGACCAGGATGGATGAATTGATACAAATATTAAAAAGTTTAGGACCGAATTGATACTAATATGAAAAATTTTACTAATTAAATTGATCCAATTGAAAGATTTAGAACTGAATTAGTACCAATGCAATAGGTTAATACTTTTTTGGTACTTTTCCCAACTGTATACTCAAGACACAAGAGAATGAGCCTCTTTGAAATTCATATGTGACTTCACATGTTTGAAACGGAGAGTGCATGGAGTTTCTATGTATTCTATGTGATGTGATGAATCGAACGGTTTCGTTTCATAGGCTGCTGCGACCACATGCTATGTTGCAACACATCCTAGGCTGGCCAACACGTCGGGGAAGTACTTCTTGGACTGCAACGAGGCGTCGCCTTCCAAGCTGGGGTCCAGCTCGCTCGAAGCCTCGCGGTTATGGTCCGCCTCCGAAATCATGGTTTCTGGAGATCCAAAAGCAGCTTTCGGTCTGCCCGATCCGTCGCATTGATGGGACGAGAGATGCACAAAGAAAAGGCGAAGTTCGATAAAGACATAGGGGGAAAATGGAAAAAAGGGAAAAAAGATGAGAGGAAAGAAAGGAAATTTAGATTATACATGTCTAGTTCTAAAGGGAGCCGGTCCATGGAGGAACCCAATATTGGAAAGCTAGCTAGCTAGCGGGTGGGGGCAAAAAATAAATAGCAAAAAATACTTTGTACAGCATTTAAACTAGTGTACACTAGAATCAGCAGATATATCTATGTCAGTTTCGTACCTTGTATGGCTTTGTCCTTCTTCTTTGCTAGTTAATACACGTTAGGCAGCTTCCTCTCGGCAGTTGTCTCAACGCTTTTGTGGTTGGACTAAACTAAGTTAGATTTAAGGTTGGTTCTCTCTTGTGATGATGATACTATGATTGTAGAGGATCATGTCGATGGGGGTTTTGAAATAATAGTGATAATGGGGAGTGCTTAGATACCCTTTTTTATGCTATAGTTAAGGTGCATAGAGAGGGAGAAAAAAATTGGGAAATCAAGGAAAAAATTAAGAGTGTGGGATAAAATTTAAGAACATGGGGTCGGTCGCCACCCGCCATGTGGTGGTTTCTTATTTTTAAATTTCTGAGAGTATCTTTGAGAGGTGGTGGTGGGCCTTGCCAACGTGAGCCGCGGGATGGAGGGGTTCGGGGAGGCCATGCGTTTAAGGGAAGGAAAGCTCTTTCAATGGATAATAGCTCCGCCTAGGCATCGCTAATGGGGCTCGATCAAGTCAAAAAGTGATTGTGCTGTACATACAAATGTGTAAGACAATGTAAGGCTAAGACCGCAATTATGATTTGAGACATGAATGGGTGTGTGAGAAGTACGACACAAGTTCGGTATCCAAAAAAAATTACTAAAACAGTCATAAAAGTTATTGCGTTTATACTAATCGAGTCAAAATTTTTTTAATTAGATCAATTTAATTTTAAATTTTTTGACACTTGCCAACTGAGTCCTTCTAATCAATTCTAGTTTGGTATCGCTGATGTAGATGCCGCCCATCTTACACGGCATTATCGATGCTAATATAAACAATTTTTATAATTTTTAAAAAATTATTTTATTTGAATTTTTATTTATCATTGTAGCCGGCGAGGGTCATCATCGTTAATCACAAAGGCTCTGGCTAGATTAGGGTGTGACCCTTGACGGCAATGAAGGCCTTGCTCCCTTAGGGCCTTTGCCGCCTCGCCGACACAACGAAAAAGAAAACAAAACAAAAAATATATATTTTAAAATTTTAAATTATAAAAATTGTTTAAAATATATAAAAACGTTTATCAACGTCATCGTGTCACGTAAAAAAGCCACCATCCATATCCAAAAGGTTTAATCTCAAAATGAACCAAACATGAAAACTACCCATACTCAAAGCAATTTTTTCATGCTGACCCAACTCTCCCATTTGCCACCTTGGGTTTTATCTTCTTCTTCTTCTTCTTCTTCTTCTTCTTCTTCTTCTTCTTCTTCTTCTTCTTCTTTTTTTTTTTTTTTTTTTTTTTGTCTTAACTTAAAATTTTCTCTTTCTCTTAGGTTTTTGCTTTGCCCTTAGTTATGGACTATCGGCATCATATGGAAAAAGTACCCAAAAAATCATAAATTTATGGTATTAGTATCAATTCAATTATAAACCTTTCAATTAAATTAATTTGGGTATCGATTGAGTTCATCTGGTCAATATATGCTAGAAATTATTGACATAGATATTGGTCGTCTTACGTAGCATGACTAGAGTTGATGTGGACATTTTATATCATTTTCAATTATTTTTGAATTTGTTATTAATTTTTCCTTTTTTCTTTTTTTTCATTCTCTTTTCCTTCTTTTTGTTTTTTTCCTTTCTTCCTCATTTTCCTCCACCTACCTCTAGCCAATGGAGGTCGTCGGCTGTTAATGAGGGTTGGCGAGCGTTGGGAAGCCCTACTTAGCCTCTAGTGAGGGCAGCCTCGCTTGGATGAGGCCCTTCACCATTCGGTGCGGCGGCCTTTGTAGCAAGGTCTCCTTGCTAGGTGAGGGGTGGCCTTGTCGGCCTTTGGCATTGGTGAAGGGCCTAGTCTAGGAAAGGTCGACCCTCACCCTCATCAACAATTAGCGACCTCTGTTGACTGGAGGCTAGTGGAGGAAAATAAGGAAGAAAGTAAAAATTAAAAAATAAATACAAAGGAAAAGAGGAAAAAATAAAAAGGAAATTTTAAAAAAAAATTAAAAAAATTAAATATTATATAAAATGTACACATTAGTACCAGATTTGTGCCATATAAGACAACTAGCATCTATGTCAACAATTTTTGGTATAAATTGATTGAATATACTCAATTGGTAATAATGTGAAAAGTTTATGACTAAATTGATCAAATTAAAAAATTATGATTGAATTATTACAAATACAATAAGTTTATGACCTATTTGATATTTTTCCCCGCGTCACATCAAATGATCTTAAGCGTGAGTTTGGTTTAGAATGGAAATTGGGCTTTGGAGCTCTAAAAATCCATAGGCAAATGCTAAAGTGTTTGGCAACTATTTTTTGGAGCACATTTGGGAAATGCGGGCATTTCTTTAGTTACGTGAGAATTTGCCTTGAACTTTCAAAAGCCATATCCAGGGTTTAATGATTGCCCCCATCAAATCATCTAAATTCTAGTTCTATCATCGCATTATACACCAATCTCTCTCCTCCCCTGTCTCTACTCCATCGTGCCACTCGACTCGCCATGTTCGGTAATCCAAGTCTAGCTCATTGGCATCCGGCTATCATAAGCAAATTTTCTTTTATTTTGGCCATTTATTTGGAATATATAACGAAAATATTTGACAGGTTTAGTTTTTTTCCCAAAAATATCATTTAAATCAAATCTAATTTTCAAGAAGCTTTTCATTTCGGAAAAAACGCTTTTGACCTAAATTTATGCATTTTCGTTTAAAAGCTTTTTTTCAAAAGTCAAATCAAACGCAGCCTAAGGCTCGACAGGTGATGTGCCTTGATTTTCCATGTCAGAGAGATCAGAACCCGGGAGGCCCAATTTCAGGGCCCAATACGGCCCGTTTCGACCCCGTTCCTTCAAAAAAAAAAAAAAAAAAAATCGGAAAATCCATCTTCGCCTCCTTACCAAAATTCGGCCCACATCCATCGAGGGCCCTAAAACCCTAAACAAGAAGAAAACCCCTCCCTCCGTCCCTCCCTCCGTCACGCTAAAATCCCCCGAAATCCCCATCTCCGCCGCCGCACCGCCGCCTCCCTCCTCCTCCGCCGTCTCCCCGCCGCGCGATGGCGGCCCTCGTCCCCGAGACCGTCCAGCGGGCGTTCACTCCGGAGACCCTGCGCGCCGCCGCCAAGCAGTCCCGCGGCTGCCTCACCGTCCCCGTCCGCCTCCGCCGCGCCATCAAGAAGTACCTCCGAGGTCCCCCGCCGCTCCCCGCCCCTCCCTCTCTCTGCAGATCCATTTCTTCCCTACGCTACCGCTGGAAAAATTGCTTTTCTAACACGCCCGTCGTGGGTTTTTTTTTTTTTTTTTTGGTGTGGGAATTGCAGAGCTGGAGGAGCCATACCTCAAGAGGAAGGTCCTGAGGCTGTCCGCCTCCTTCAGCGAGATCAAGGACGCCAATCTGATGCTGACGGCCTCCACGTCGAGGGAGCTGGTCGAGGACCCGCTGAAGTCGGCGGAGAGCTCCCGGAGGTGGAAGATCAAGAGCGCGTACGGCGACATCGGCCTCAAGTACAGGGACGACGAGACCGCCGCTTACGTCGCCTCGCGGATGCCGGCCGTCTACTCCGCCTGCTATCGAGTCCTCAGAGAGGTACGGGAGTAATAGTTTTGCGGCGAAAAAGGTGTTGTCTTTCCGGAATTGTGTCTTTATGCGGTTGGTTGAGGGAGATGTTAGCCGGCGTTTTCAGTTGATCGAATGAGCATTAGCTTAAAACTAAGAGAGTTATGGCAGGATCAAGAAAGTCGCCGTGGAAACTTGGAGAATTACTTGGTCAAAAGAAAAGTGCGATTAAATTAAGCTTTTTGCCGAATGGGGCGGTGGCTGTGCTTGATTGAACTATACTTAGCTATGTCGTATTTGCGGTTTTCCTTGCTCCACGAGCAACTGACAAATGTATGTTGTAATTGAAGTGAAAGGTTTAGGATGCTTGTGGAGTAATGAGAGAACTTTTGATGCCTTCTTTCAGATACGCAGAAGGTTACCTGATTTCTCCCCGGCTAGAGTGTTGGATTTTGGTGCGGGCACGGGATCGGCTTTCTGGTAATCCAAAATGGATGTGAAGTAGTCCGTCGCCCACTTTTGATGCAAAAGTAGGGTCTAACTTGATTAACTATTGCAGGGCACTCCGGGAAGTGTGGCCACAGTCTGTTGAGAAAGTTAATTTGATAGAGCCGTCTCAATCAATGCAGCGTGCTGGTCGGAGCCTCATACAATGTAATAATTGGTCCACTACTCGGTTTTGCCACATCTTTTCATGTGATTATGATAATCAAAATTTGTAATTTTGTAAGTAAGGGATTCTAGCAGATTTACATGTAATTAAATGGGTGACTCTAGTCGAATTAACACTTTTACTTCTCCATCAGCATCGTGTGGTAGTGGTGCTCTGTAAGAAAATGGTTACTCTCTTACCCTGGCAGGTTCTGTATGATATGAGACTAGGTGATGTTACTGTCACCTGTTAGCTGCATTAGTGTTTGTATCTTCATCAAAATTCATCAATACACTGACCAAATTTCATGCGGAATGATATCTGGCTAATGCGTTGATTCTTTAGGTATGAAGAATTTGCCACTTATTCATAGCTATGACAGCATTCAATCACTTTCTAAGAACATCAGCAAGTCCGAGAGGAAACATGACCTTGTGATTGCTGTAAGTATTCTCTTCTTGCCGTGTTACCTGCAATTGGACAATAGAATCTTACTGTTCATTCGATCTGAATCTGGGCATACTATTCTCTGCAATTACCACCTGTGTGTTTACCGACCCATGTCTGGTGGAGTATTTGAAATTTTTGAGTCCCTTAGTGATGATTAATTCTATTTTTCTTTCTGAAGTCATATGTGCTAGGGGAGATACCCTCGCTCAAAGACCGAATTACAACAGTTCGTCAGCTGTGGGATCTCACAGAGGATCTTCTGGTATGTTGACAACTTCATCGTTGGGAGTCTTCCCTGAATCAATAACAAATCTTTTCTAGTTTGACCGCTGGCTATAGTATTTCCACTGTTAGCATTTTAAATGAGAACAAAACTTCAGGTTTTAGTTGAACCGGGGACACCTCATGGATCTAAGATCATAGCTCAGATGAGATCTCACATATTATGGATGGAAAATAGGGTAAGTTTCCTTCCATGTTGTTGTTTAGAAGTTGAGTAACTGTGAATTCATAAAAATAAATCATTTGCTTGATTTCCTATGTGTGATGTTTTGTTTGCTCTGCTCATGTTGTAATAGCATATTCATGACTTCCTAGAAATTGCGCAAAGCTGCAAAACTGAATCACGATTGTAAGGATTTGGTGGCTCTCAAAAGCGGGGTATTTATAGTTGCTCCTGTAAGTCCAAATCAGATTCCACTATCTTTGCCTCTCTCTTGGTTTGTGTCAATTTTTATGTTGCTCGGTTGCCCCAGTATTCTTCTTCATCTCGTTTCTCTCTTTGATGGAGCTGTTATTGCAGTGTCCTCATGATGGGTGTTGTCCATTAGAGAATACGGGGAAATATTGCCATTTTGTTCAGCGTTTGGAGAGGACATCTTCACAGCGGGCTTACAAGGTTGGTTAATTTTTCTACGTTGTGATGCCTTAATTCTTTAATTATAAACATCATGTATTAGCATCATCCTTGTCAGTATGGTTTGTTCATGGACGCGGAAATGTTTAATGAGGAAAAATATACAGGACTGTGAGCCGGTATCTATGTTAATTATTTTTTGGGGATTTTAGTTCTCCTCATTAGTGAAGATATCATTTCATGTTTCTTAGGTTACTGTGTTATGCTATGCTTTTGCTCATTATATGTGTCTGCCACACAATTTGATTTTTATTGGAATCACTATTTAAATTTTATGGAATTGAGGTTTTTATTCACAACTTCTATCTTGATTTGACATTTATGCTTCAAGATAATTTACAAGTGTTTATGGTGGCATGTCCAGGATAGTCATCCCATCATGTAATACATTGTAAGGGATGAAAAGTGTAAGTAAACTTTGGGAGTATGATGAGAGCTTTTGTTGCTGATAGAGATGTGTGTTACATTAAAAATAGTTGGCTCAATAGTCAATACTCTATCTCCCGCTACAGGAGAAGTTTTTGATTGATGATACATATTCCTTTGAAATTATAGATGTTTCATTGTGCAAATGTACTTGTGATGTTTTTCATGCAGCGGGGTTATTTTTGTGGTGATATCTTCTCCCTTAGAAGAATAAGTATATGCTAATCGCTGTTAAAATTCTGCAATTATGTGAGGGGACTTTTGTATGCTGCTAGCAGTGGATCAAGTATTAAACCTGTTTTTCATTAATTTAATGTAGACTTGATTCGACATATTTTGAGTTGTATTTATGGTACTCCCATGTCATTTCAGAATGTCATGTGACTGGTTATAGCTGAAATGCTCTATTCCACACTCGTCTGAAGATGGGTATGTTTATATTACCAGGATACTCATACTGGAATAATTAATTTGCGTTATGTCTCATCTTGAATGCCATTGCAACTCTCACGTGGCAGTTTCTCTAGGATTTTGATAAAATTTTGAAGTGCAGAAAATGACTATTTGGCCAGCATGAGTATTGATTTTCAAATTTTCTTTCCTTCAGCTGTTGCCTTGATCCACAATTAGAGATGCTGTTTAAATATTTATCTTGGAAGCAATTTGAATGCATGCTTCAACACGAGGGCTAATGTGTAATGAGAACTTGTCATTCCTCATAATTATCTCTCTTTTGTAGCGCTCAAAGGGTGAGCCTTTACGAGGTTTTGAAGATGAGAAATTTTGCTATGTTGCTTTCAGACGGGGACAACGACCTAGGTAAATGTGTGGGATTTTGTTTTCCTCAAATTTTGCTTCGTGTATGATACATCTTACAGAAGATCTGTTTATGTTTAAACTGATTTTTAAATGGTGACAGAATGAATTCCTAGAACTCTACCTTAAAGGATAAGATGGGGAAGAGTTTTTGAACATATGGTTGATTGATGTGTGGTTTGATTCAAATGACGAGGATGATACATTAACATTCTCTCTGTTGTATCAATTTGACAGTTGACACAATCTTTGTTTAGATACGTGCTTTATTGGAATTTTTCTAAAGCAGATGCTTGAGGCGATTTTCTTGTTCTTTTAGAGCATTTCTATCTTGCAGTGTGATGGCTGACTCAACCTCTATGCTTGATGACTTGACAGGGGAGCTTGGCCACTGGATGACATGAAATTTGAAACATTGAAGGAGCTGCATGCTAAGAGAAATCCTGAGGATCTTGAAATTGACCTTGGTATGGACACGTGCACTTGCATAATTCGTACTCTCTTTGTTTCACTCTATAATTGGCATGTGAAACTTAATGTTGCTCTTTCTTGTTTCACTATTGCATGCGTCAAGAATTTCCAGTTGATGTACGTATGTAGTTGTTTTATTGAGATCTCTTATTCGTGTTCAATTTTTACTTCCTTCAATCAGAGGACTACATGAAGATGCAATCAGTTGAGACTCCACCACATGAAGAGATAGATCCAGTTTCATATGATTCCGACGTCATAGAATCAGATGCAATTGATGAAGATATTGACGAGGAAGGAGATGAAGAGGAGTCTGTTCGTGCTGATCTTGGAGGTGGTTGGGGCAGGATTATCTTCACTCCTGTTCGTAGAGGCAGGCAGGTCGCGATGAATGTGTGCCGGTCAACCAAACGCGATGGCTCGGAAGGTGCATTTGAGCGCGTGGTGGTCACGAAGAGTAAGAATCCCAATTTGCATCATCAAGCTAAGAGATCTCTCTGGGGAGATTTGTGGCCCTATTGAGATTAAAGGTTTTGTCTCCACTCCTCTTTTTTTTTTTTTTTTTTATTTTTGATTGTTGTACTTGTCTGTAAATAAAATCATAGGAGATTCAATTTTTGTTACAATCTGCTTCTCTCGGTGTCCCTGCGTATGTTTGCGTTATGAAGCATTAAGCATAGGTATTTTATTGGCAAAAATTGCTCAAGGGAAAGCAGATGAATATTTGTTTCATCTTTTATTGTCTCCTGCATCTAGAAATTATTATTTTCTTTTAATGCTAGAGACAGAAATTTGAGTATTGTTCTTGAAGTCTACTTCCAACACCGTATAAATTTCATTAGTGTAACGATTAGAGACTCAGTGCCGTGAGTTCTAATGTGTATTCATTTGTTTGCTGACCATCCTTTCCCCAGTTATCGACACCAATTCAACGACTGTGTGCTGGCCATGTCTCTCTAGCAAATGAGCATTTATCGTCGGACTCGTTATAGTGCTATCAAATGTGTCGTATGTTAAGAAATAGGGAGATTCATGCTTATTTCAACGTGTTTTCTGAATTGTGAGTCATGTTGTCTGCCATATCGTTCACGAGGCGGAGCCCAAGCTGTGCTGTGTATCCTCAAATCCATGAAAGTACTGGGTAAAATTAAACCAAGTCGGGATCATTGGAGGCTCTGTGCTCTTTCATGTTGATCGATCTTCGAAAGGTGGGTCGCTTCTTTGACAAATTTTGGCTTTGAAGAGTCAATTTGTCAAGGGTTTTGATTCAATATGCTTCAGACTAGTTTTCCTTGATGCTGTCCATGCGAAGGCTTCTCCTCACGTTGACAAGACACCGTTAATCTGGCGCTATTTGCTGTCAAGAATGGGATCTCATCGAAAAAATTGTGGATGCTTATTTTATTTTAATGTCAAAACTTTTCGTCGAATTATTTAAGTATCATTTTTAAGAAAAAAATGATCATTCAGATTGCTAACTTTGATTTGTGATGTTGGAAATTTGATGTGGCTTGTTAATTTCTCCTGTCGATGTGGCTTACTGATGTGTGCAATCAGTATTAAAAGGCCTAAATTACACATTATGTCTTAAATAGAAACCATAATTTGGACAAATCAAGTTATTTCCCAAATTCTTCGGACCCTAATTTGGAAACCCCAAATAAGAGCTGAATAGTGCAACCAAAAGTAGGAGTAAGACAAGTGGCTCAAATTCGATTCAACAAAGTCGAGATGAATGTAAATATTATTGTGAAAATGGGCTCAGAAGTTGAAGAAGAACAGCTTGGACAAGGTTAAATCGTGTGAGAAGATTCTATGGATGCACCTATTTTAGGGAAGACTAAGTGTAAATATTTTAGATGGATTGATGCAGAATTTTCAAGTTGAGTAACAGCTATTATCTTAGAGCTACTTGAAGGATGACATTAACCTCCGATGGGTTGGACAATATTGACTTAATGCAAGCATAACTAAAGATGTTGGAATCTCTAGTGAAGAAGAAAGTTTCAAAGATGAAAAGTGAAAGCAAAAGTTATCGAGTGTTGATTGTGTTGTCGCTGTCTAGTATGACTTATTTTATGCTCAAAAGACTTATTTTATGCTCAAAATTAAACTAAGTGACAAGAGGAAGCGTATGGCTTAGTTAAAGATAAGTGGAATATATAATTGTATTGGGAGTTGTTGCCTTGTTTTGTACTGAAAATGTTGCTTTGTTACTCAAATGTAAAAATAAATTTGGCCTATTAAACAAGCTTCGATCATTATTTTTTCCTGTAATTGCAATGTGTTAGTTGTGACCCTATAGGGTGGGAAATTTGCTGCTACTTTTTATAGTGCTACAATTTTTGGTTAACTCTTATGTCTAGAAATTGTTAGTTAAGTGAGCAAGAATTCATCCATTGTATCAATTGTGTGTGGGGGTTGAATGTCCTCTTATATGGTCAATTTGGTGGATAGTGTCTTTCCATTAAGTTTTGTGTCACAATTTCTGCTACAATAGTTTGTAAAGTTCACAAGTGATCATTTAAGTGCAAAACTTTGTTAAATGTGATTATACTAGTGTCATTTTTTTTTTATTAAAAGTGATCACTTGAGTGCCAATCATTCTTGTACTATTTCTAGTTGGAACTGGAATTATGGGTAATTAAATTGGCTTTCCTATTGTTTATACCTTTGAAGTGATCAAAATTGAGTAGTCATTTGAGGGGAATTTTTTGTAATTGATGTTGGCTCTATGACAATGGTGTTGGGGTCATTGTTGGTGCTAGGATTGGTTGGTTGATATGGAACTGGCGTTGGGTTCTTTGTTGGTGGTTATTTTGAAGTTAGAGCCGCATTGACACTAGAGTAATCCAAGATGCACCTAATAGTTGTGATCTTAGAGTTTTCCCTACATCGTTGCTTTCAGTTGTCCTTGTTGTTGTTGCTTCTTCAATTTACATCCCGCCTTATTGTTCTATTTTTTTTATCATAGTGTGAGCACTTAATTTTTTTTCCCCAACCTTGCTCATCCTCTTACTTATGCTATTAAAATCCTGCATTCCTCTTTTCTATTTTGGCTTGCCTACTTGCTTCTTTAGAAGCAAATGAGCAAGGGCTTCATGATATGTTAGCTCTCAAAATTTGCTACTTCTAATAGGCTGCATCATGAGATGATATGAAGCAAGATATTTGCTACTCTTGTATTAGTTTTCAAGATATTTTGGTGCTTGAGTTAGATGAAACAAATGGTACATTCGCAAGCATTCCAATTATTTTTTGGGTCGACATGAACACTTTTTTATCTCCAGAGATTGTCATCCAATCTCTTGGTAATCCTAGAACCACACTATCTAGTCCACTTTGTAGCCTCATCTCTCTTTCCTTGTTGCCTAGTAATGACCATAACATGTATGTCCTCAAGAATGACAATGGTTGATTTGCGCTATGCCTCTACTATCTAATACCGAATGCTTCACAGAGGTTTTTGTCAACAATATCACAATTGAATTCTGCACTAAAGAAAGTTTTACACGAACGCTTAGCTTCAGTATGGAAAAGTGCACTAAACCCTTTCCTTGTCAAGGCATATAGCCCCTATTTGTGAATTCTGAAATCTACTATGTTGGTGCTCTTTGCAATACATGTGCCTCACACAATCCATGCTCAGCATATGACAATGCATGAATGAGTTATTATAACAATTCGACAAACACTTGACAATAATTCGACATATGTCATCAATAAACATATATAAGCAACAATATGAGATGCATATTAGAAAGACAACAGTTGATAATGGCATTATTTTTGTTGATTGCTCATGAATGTTCAACCTCCCCCATTACTTATCACAACACCAGTCATTACATTTTTAAGAAATGAGGACCAAGTGTCTTTATTGTCAACCTTGACAACAGCCCAGACTAGAGGAAAATTCAGTTATTTCCATCTCTTCCAACATGAGTCAATTACTCTTTTTTGCACAAATCCTTTAGGAAAATTTATCCAACCTTATCACTAATCTACATCTAGCCACAAACCTCTTTTGGCATGCATTAGATATGTATAATTCCAATCAAATTTAGTCCTAGAGTCAGGTAGTGGTCTCTCCACAACCTCTACATAAGCTTTATTGGGTGGGTTTTGAAGCCAATATTCCTAGCATAATCCCATGTTGGAGCATATTCTTTCTTATACCTATTCATTAGTGTGCTCATCATCTCGTGCTCGATTGTTTACACTAATTTCTAGACACATTAACCCCTACTTGCTACTTCGCTAACTATTTCATTTGAGGATTGTTTGGCATGACCTTGATAATATTAAAGAAGTGTTGGCCAACTACACAATAGTTACCCTTTTATTGTCAAATACAATGCCACAAATACCTTGCTTTTGAAATGATCTGATTTGAAGTGAGCCAACTCTTCTTACTCATTGAGACATATATCTTCCCTGTACAATTTTGACATGAACACTTTGGTCTCATAAAATTGCTTGGTATTTATGGTGAATTCAACACTCCTCCGTTGAGCAATTAAGGACTTCACAGTAGCATCTTCGAATTGTTTTGCATCATCAAATTCCAGATACACATAATGCAAGATTTGCAATAGTTGGATCATGAGAAGGATACATACTTTTCCTTCTACGCACAACTACTTCATTATCTTCATTTTTATCCTCTAAACTATCACTCTCATCAACACCACCGCTTTCCTCATATCTAGTCTCATTATCATCAGCCATTATAGCTCCTTCGTCCCTATTCAATCCACCAAGTGGTGCGAATTGTTTTCGATGAAATTCCTTCACTTGTTGCCTCATTTGTGCAAGTTCATCATTATTATCATCATCATCGTTGCTTGGGCCTTTTGCATACACCAGATATTCATCATCAGAATTCCTCAATAGAGAAACTTCCCAATCCAATCTTGTCCACTCTTCATCACCTTTGTCTTCACTAGAAACTATGGGACATGTGCTTATTTGTTGAACTCTCTAGAACACGAGCTGCGTGCCTTGCCTCACTCTCCTCTTCTAAAACAAATCCATCCCTAGCTTGAGTACTCTTTTCGGTACCATCTCCCACCATTCCCAAATCAATGTCGTGATCTTTGTCACTAGAATATTTAACATACACATACGTAGCCTCACTATAAGGATAATGATAAATAAAATTTCCAATACCATGACCAACATGCAAGTATCTTGGATTGTCTTTCAAGCTCTTACCAAAACCCTATAATGCAATTTTTCTATTTTGCATTTTTTTAAGTGTTCCATTGTTTCCTTACAAATTCTTTTTATGTATCCTACTTACATTAATACGGACAATATCGACATTTTCATCATCATATTCTTGCCTGTCGCCAATAAGATTCCCACCATGGAAAATAGTGATGGTTGCGGTGGTGTCACTCGTGCTGATGTTGTACTCAAGACAAAAAAAAAAAAAAAAAAAAAAAAAAACTCTAGGACCAAAACGCAGACAAAACGACAATTTCACACGAAGTCCCCACAATTGCACCAAATTAAATAAAAGTTGACTAAATTTGTCGCTTAGTTGACAAAAAATAACAACACATCTCACAAAACACAATAAATCATTCACATTTTCCCTGTTATGAGATTCCTCGCTTGCATGATGGGCGACTTCAAACAATGAACAAAAATGGGTGTCGAAGTCAAGGACAGAGAGAGATTTGTCTTTTGAGAGAACGACTTGGTGCGTGTCATTTAGGCCAAAACTTGCATACTCATAGTCCATGTTGGACTAAAAAAGCACATATAATTAAACTCAAAATAAATACACTAGAAGTCTTAAAATTTATCATGAAAATATAATTAAATTCTAAAACTTTAAAAAAAGTGTAATCGAGTCCCGAAACTTATCATCAAAGTGTAATCGAGTCCATTAGATCAATTTTGATCGGAAATTGCTAACATAGATATCAATTGTCCTATGTAGTATGACCAACACTAATGTGGATTTTTTTTGTAATTTTTTGAATTTTAATTTTTTTCTTTTCTTTTTCTTTATTTTCCCCCTCCCTTCTTCCTCTAATCGATCATCGGCAACTGACCAAAGGCAAGGGCCGGCAAGACCTCATTGGCCTTGGGCGAGCCTCATTGTTGCTAAGCGAGGTTGGCCTCGCTAATGGCTGGGCAAGGCTCACCTTCACTGGATTTAGCGAGGGTCAAACCTCGCCAATAGCAAGTTGAGGACTTTTAGGCGAGGTTGGCCTCGCCAATGGTTGGGCAAGGCTTACCCTCGTCAGATTTAGCGAGAGTTAAGCCTCACAAGTGGCAAGGTGAGGTCAAACCTCGCCAATGACAAGGAGGGGCGAGCTTCGCCAGTTTTTGGCAAGGTCAACCTCGTTGACCCTTGCCTTTGGTTGGTTGTCCCCGGCAAACAATTAGAGGAAGAAGGGAAGAAAAAAAAAAGGAAAAAAGAAAAATAAATAAATAAAAAGTTAAAAAATTATGTACATTATACCTTCTCTTGTTCGAAAAAAAATACTATGTTAAGATAAGAGAATTTTGGGAATTGCATATTCAATTCAAAGATGAATTACTAACATAATAGAATTAAATAATCCAATTCAAAATATTAATTTGAAAAATATTTCAATTAAAATATATATATTCGAATATAGGTCTATCTAAAATAGATAGAGAGTATAGAATAGAGCGGGTAGCGGGCTTTCTCTGGGTAGACTGACTCTGGATACAAAGAAGACCAAGCCAAGCGACTGTCATACCTGGTAAGTCCATCTCTCGTTGTTCGATGGGACCTGGAAAAAGCATGCCATGAATGACTCTTGCCCTTGGCTCACTGAACTACAGGGGTTTCTATCCATATGAAATGAAACCGGGTGTGAACTCCATTATTAAAAATTATTCACATCAGTGTCGACCATACCGGCTATGTGATATAGGACGATCGGTGTCTACATTAGTGATTAAAATCAAAAGTTATAAACTTTATTGTGTTATGGAATCTATGCGTATCTTTTCAGCTTTTGTCTGTCTAATAACTCTCTTATATTCCTTGCCAATCTGTAATTTGCTTTACTGGCCACGTTGGTCATGAAAAATGTTTGTATTATCCTCAACCTCCGATAAATAAGACAAGATGATGTTTAAATTCAAAATGGCAGAGTCAGGAAAAGAGAAAATTTCCCAAAATTCTACTATATGCTCTCAAATATTTTTGTGAACCTTTTTCCTTTGGGCCCTGTGATATTTGTTGGACATAATTACAATCCCAATCAAATGAGATGAGCTGGTTTGACTAGCATACTCTCAACTTGTCCCTTTATCAAGTGGATCTTGTGGACGAGAATGTTCTTTTGATGCTGATTAAATGTATACGGACACGAATAGGTGGCTCCATTTAATGGCATAGAGGAAGGGCTCGTGTGTTGAGAAAAGCATGCCTATCTCGAATCTCCATCAGCCTCTCTCTTAATCACCTCACACTCCTTGACAAGAACCCTAATTTGACTAAGAGGCAATGTCGTTATGCCCCACGAATAGTAATTTCAAGACCATTATCTTTCCTTAGAACTTAGTTGTTAGAGAAAGAGCAACAACAGAGAAGCTTACATAGCTTGATTGAGAGGCTATCGTTTTATTAGGAAAAAAAAAAACACAGTAAAGGTGGCGTGGAAGAAGAAGAAGTGGGGGATTGAACAGAATTGAGAAGACGGAAGACACGCGAAGCTTTCGAAAGATTTCTAGAAAAACCCAACAAAAATTAAAATATAAAAATATAAAAAGAGAAAAGCTTCTCCAATGGGTGATCATTAACATGAGACAACGGACCGAGCTGCTCCACCCACACATTCCAAACTCAAATAATGGAAAAATCAAATCAATAAGGAATCCACAAATCCTGTCCACTCTTCACCACCTCTGTCTTCACTAGTAACTATGAGACATGTGCTTATTTGCTAAACTCTCTAGAACACAAGCTGCGTGCCTTGCCTCACTTTCCTCTTCTAAAATGGATCCATCCTTCACTTGAGTACTCTTTTTAGTACCATCTCCCACTATTCCTACATCAACGTCCTCATCTTCATCACTGGAGTACTTAACATATACATACACAGCCTCACTATGGAGATAATGATAAGTAAAATCTTTGATACCATGACCAACATGCAAGTATTTTGGATTGTCTTTCAAGCTCTTACCAAAAACCCTATAATGCAATTTTGCTATTTTGCATTTAAGTGTTCTACAATATTCCTTACAATTTTTTTTTTTAATTTTTTGGTAAAGTAAGAATATATTGAGCTTTAATCAAAAACTATATAAGAGGTCTGGCACCAAAAGTTTACACTCATAATGACAAACTAGGCAAAATAAATGGAAGGGGGCCCACAGAAAAGAAATAGAGCTAACAACAAGCCGGCAGCAAAAGCCAATAAAGGCAAGGCAAACAAGCCAAGAAAAGCACCAGAGGACAGCGGCTACAACAAATGGAAAGATTCCCAAGGCAAACGAGCCTTACAAATTCTTTTTATGTATCATACTTACATTAATATGGACGACATCGACATTTCCATCATCGTACTCCCAATTGTCCCCAATAAGATTCCCACCATTGAAAATAGTGATGTTACGGTGGTGTCACCCATGCTGATGTTGCACTCGAGACCAAAAAAGAATAAAATACAGGACCATAACGCAGATAGAACAATTGCACCAAATTAAATAAAAATTGACTGACTTCGTCGCTTAGTTGACAAAAAATAACAATGCATCTCATGAAACACAATAAATCACTCACATTTTCCTTGTTATGAGATTCCTCGCTTGCACGATGGGTGACTTCAAACAATGAACAAGAGTGAGTGTCAAAGGCAAGGACAAAGAGAGATGTGTCATTTTGAAAGAACAACTTGGTACATGTCATTTAGGCCAAAACCTGCCAACTCATAGCCCATATTGGACTAAAAAAGCACATATGATAACACTTAGAATAAGTGCGCTAGAAATCTTGAAACTTATTATGAAAATGCAATTAAGTCCTAAAACTTTCAAAAAGTGCAATTGAATCCTAAATTAAAACTGATCATGAAAGAGCAATCAAGTCTTAAATTTTTCAAAAAATACAATCCATGGAATGATTTGATTAGACTAATTTGACAAATTTAAAACTTGGTTGTATTTTTGAATATTTTAAGATTCAATTGTATTTTTACAATAAATTTTAGAATTTAATTGTATTTTTTTGAAACTTTTTGCACTTAATTGTACTTTCATGATAAATTTTAAAACCTCTGATATATTTATCTCAATAAATTATTTATTAGAAAAGCCATGTTGGACTTTTGACTGAAAATTGTCGGCAGAGGCACTTAAATGACTGTTCTGAATCTCATCTATGTTTGGCTCTGATCGGAGACTCTCCACCGAGAGTGGTTGAAGTCCTTGCTCGAAGTGGAAGTTTAATACTCATCGGTCGGTGTTGCAGTTATCGGCAGTGCTTCAGTTATAAGCATGCAGTGGATGGTCCATTTGCTGTGACGAAGTTCACAGCGGTTCTCACCTCCGACCATCGTACGACCGCGACCGCGACTCGGAGGAACCGCGACGTTAATGTGCATTTAACCCGCCCGGTCAGCGGGACCAGACCCCAGCAATAATTCGAAGTTGATGGGACCAAAGAAATGGGACGGACAATCCGCGATCGACTCGTCATTTCCCCAAGTCACGCGGGAACGGTAAGTGGTGCGCTGGGATAGCGAGTAACAACAACCAAGGAGGACATCGGCTCGCGTTTCCTCCTATGGCCAGCGTCCGGCTGTCCCAACTCCTCTGTCGGCACGCATTTAAGACCATCTTCAGGCCTTGTCTTGTCCCCATCGTTCCCAATCTTTTCCAGGAACACGATTTCCAAATTCGAGACCTCCACCGTTCACGAACTCGGCCCTTCGCGAGGACGTGCCGGGACTCCCCTCGGTCGATTCTCAAGAGAACGAACGATTGACATTAATTCGTACGTTGCGCAGTGATCGTTCCATCGGTCCGAAGAATCTCGCCTCGGGCCGAGTGCTCTCCCATCATGGTCTCGTCTCCTATGTCCGGTTGTCTCCATTGCTGGGGGTCACGAGAGCTCTCTCTCTCTCTCTCTCTCTCTCTCTCTCTGGTGCTGCAGAACAAAGGGAAGGACAAGGTGGGGATGAACAGAGAAGGATTAAAGGAAAACGGAGGATCGCGCGAGCTCCACACGTTTCATGGCAGTAGTTTTGAGGAAACATACAACGATCGCCGGCGCCGCGGGTGGACTCACGGGAAAAAAGAAAAGAAGGTAACAGCAGGACCCGACAAGCGGAGAAAACCGGCATTCTCTCGTCGCATCATGTTCTCTGTTTTATATCTAAGGGGCCCAAAAAAGAAGAAGGAATCGAGGCAAGTTATGGTTGAAATTTGGCATAGCATGATGTGGATGAGATTTCCGTCGATTTATACCAATTTCTTTCCTAACCCACGGCCCGTAATTGGCAAGAAAAGATTTGGCGGGTCGGTAAAATTTGTCGGTAAAATTTGAAATTTGCTCGGGGTGCTTTTTAAGTTTTGAATTTTTGTTCTCGTCAAATGTTATGGTGCGAGTATATTTCGGTCTTTCTTTCTAATTTTATGCGCATCAAATTTTCACGATTTTATTAAATTCGACACGTTGGTTCATGTGTAATTTTTTGAATAATAGTTTTTGAATTCTGGCTTAGGCATCGACGGAAAAATAGCAAAGGCGAAGAAAAATATTAATTTGGTCTTTTGCATGAGTGAAAAATGGGTCTGTCATTACTCTCTTGGATGTATAATGTGATACTTTTTGAAAAGAAAAATGCAAAATAGCCCCAGCATTAAACTCCAACATTCATTACCACCTATCTGTCCACGCCTTTTAAGAAAGGCCCTTCCTCCTTCAGCCGAACCATGACACGTGGCACGCATGTGCACCATATCATACGCATGATTTAACTAACTGTTGTCCTATGTTGATTTACATTTTGAAGTTTAATAAATATGTTTTTTGAGATTTAATGTCCATCTGTTCTGTTCATATACAGATTCTCTACTTCCAAGCGGGACTTTTGGCATATCGTTGAATTATGATGATTTGCTCATTCACATGTTAGATCTATTTTTTTTTTTATTTTTTAAATCTATCTATTTTTGTTGTCTTCGTACAATGATAGTATAAAAAAAAAAATCAAATCTAGGCATGCACAACGTCTATCAGAGCAGAAATTTCCAACATGCACTCGTCATTGATAGTGACACAAGATTTAATTATCAGTTGCCGATTTTGTTTGACAGGTCTATTCTTGTGAAACAAGTATGTGCTTAATACTCTGTTGATGCTCCTTATTTTTTGGCATTGACTTTGTTTTTAGTATTCTTACTCCATTTCAATTTGTTTTATCATGAAGAATATGTACTTCTATATCTTTTGAGTAATGAACACAATTTTTTCACCCAACCATGAGCAACGCAATTGGCGTGAGTTCTCTCCCTCATCGCAGAGGTCAAGGGTTTGAACCATCTTGTTGCTAAAGTGTCTGAAGTGGGGGGTCATGATGTTAGGGTCCTGGTCTAACCTTCCCCGAGGTTTACGTCTAAATAGCAGCTTGCGGCAAGGCTCGACGGTGCCACTAGGCATTGGAGGGTCGTGTGATCCTCGAATGGTGATCTCCGGCGGTTCCTCGATTAAAAAAAAACACACACACACAATTTTTTCCCGACAAAAGAAATCGAATGTTCATATCTAGCCAAAAAAAAAAAAAAAAAAAACCAGATGTTCGTACCGGTAAACCCACTATCATATATTTTTAGAATGAGTGCACTGAAAATTCTAAAACTTATAAAAAAAAGTATAATTAAATCTTAAAATTTGGAAAATGTGCAATCAAATTAAATTGATTCAATCAAGTCTTTATGTTATCTCCATCCAATTTGGCTAACAAAAAATACTATCGTGACTTCTTTTTTTTTTTTTTTTTATCGTATGTAGTGATGACATGGCTAATATTATATCGTTTTGGTACAAATCTAATTTTTAATACATTTTAATTATATTAATTTTTTTTTTAAAAGATAATTTAGAAAAGAGGAAGAGGAGAAACGGGTTTATGAGGGTGCTCCACCATTGTCCAGAAGGTTTGGCAGGCACCTTGGCCATCCCTGGGTGGGGCGATGGCGAAGAGGGCTGCAATTTCTTCTCCTTCCACCCCCCTTCCTTTTTATTTAGCTTATTTTTAAAATTTAATTTAAACAAAAATTATATTGAAAATCAAATTTGAATAAAATGATATCATTTTAGCCTTATGTTTTATAATTTAGTCACGTTATCACCACGCAAAAGGGAGAAAATTGTTTAAAAGGCACACAAGTATTTTCCATTAGCCAAGCTAGATAAAATTAATGGAAATACTCGATTCTACCAATTTGATAAGTTTTGGGATTTAATTGCATTTTCTGCAAGTTTTAGCATTTGATTGCACTTTCTTCATAAGTTTTAAGATTTTCAATATACTTATCCTTATTTTTTATATAGGAAATTAGATATAGTAAAGGTATGAAATTAATATATCTCTTACCGAGTATTTTTTCAAGGAGAGATCTTTTTTTATCGAATTTCAGCGAGAGATTACATGTACCTTATAGAGGGTATGATGGTTAATTTAACCCGATAGATAACTTCACGGGTCATATTTTATGCGCCGTGAAGGTTTTGCGTGTTTGACATCGAATAAAAAATCAAACTTTCGGTAATACACTAAGTGAAAGAGAATGGAAAAGAGTACGATGACAAAAGTGAATTTCACCGGAGTGAATTGTGAGAACAACCGACATGAATTCGTCGCTGCCTTTTCATGCAAATGATGCAATTGCATTTCTATTAGGGCACAAATGTTGTGCAAAATTTCGGAAAAAATTACTAAGGAATGGAGCACAAGGAACGACCAAACTTGGCAAATGGATATTACAAATCGATGCTGGTGACAAAATATTGAGCATCGGTTTTACATGGGGAAATTGATGGGAAAAGATACATTTGTAGACGTAAGAGTGGACGATTCACCTGCCGAATTTCATTATTACTCTATATTCAAAGAAATCTCAGCTGTCGAATATGAAGTTAAGAATTTCAAGTTCCATCTGAACAATTGTAATTTTTCGTGAAAATAATTCATCATCTTTGACTTTTCCGATGAGTATAATGGTTTTCACAATATTCTCGTGAAATCAACAAATTAAAGGTGAAAAAGATGTTGTTGCATATCTTGTTTCATCCTTGTACATGTCCTGGGAAAAGTATTAAAAAAGTCATAAACCTTTTGTATTTGTGTCAATCTAGTCCTAAATCTTTTTTTGTGCCAATTAAGTCATAAATATTTTTATGTTGTGTCAATTTTGTCATTTCCGGCCAATTTTGACCGGATTTTACTAACTAAATGCCAGCCCGGGCGATGCGACCACGATTAGCGCTAACGCGGACAACTTTTAATAATATATTTTTTTTTATTTTTGATTTTTGATTTTTGATTTTGATTTTTTCCTTCTTCTCCTTTTTCCTCTAGCCGGTCGCCGGACCTCAGTGACCGGCCAGAGGCTCCTCGACCTCGCCGGCCACCTCGCCAGTGGCCGTGAGGGTGGCCTTGCTGCCCAAGCCTCGAGGGTGGCCTTATCGCCCGGCACGAGGCCACTCACGACCTCACCGGCCGTCGCCTCGGCCGATCGGCGAGGTCCGGCGACCGGCTGGAGGAAGAAGGAGGAGAAGGAAAAATCAAAATCAAAAATAAAAAGAAAATAAAAAATAAAAAAAAATCAAAAATATTATTAAAAGTTGTCCACGTAAGCGCCGATCAGGCCACGTTAGCTAGCCGGTGTCCAGTCAACAAAATCCAGCCAAAATTTGTCGGAAATGACTGAATTGGCACGACATAAAAAGGTTTAGAACTTAATTGGCACTAAAAAAATGTTTAGGATTAAATTGGCATAAATATAAACGGTTTAAGACTTTTTTAGCACTTTTTCCTATATGTCCCATTAGCAATTGTAACCAAGCTGTTGGCGGATCAACCTTAGATCCACCAAACCTACGAGGAAATGTGCTACTTGAAAATACTTTAGATTGTCCTTTCGGTACACTCTTTTAAAGATGCGAAACCTCTCATTTGGGATTTCGAGTTGAAAATATTCAAACAATAAGAGGTTTAGATCTCAGACCTCTTGGGATCAATTCAGACTACCCTTTCGTCATTCTCTTCACGTTTGAGATCATCAGTGGAATTAAGATGGTTATAACGGTATTTGTTTCAAAACTATAACATAACCATTGAATTCTCTACAGCCACTGTGCATAGAATCATTACCTCCTTTCTTGCTAAACATCTTTAGAAGCATGTCAAGCATTTTGTAGAGGTTCTTGAAAAGTTTCTTAACTTTTTTCTTATCGACGGAATCTATTTTCCACTGAACTAAAGTGAAGGGCTCCAGACCTCAATGTCCGTACAACTATTTTCTTAAATAGAGGATGTAAACATTACACCTCAAGGCTAGTAGAACAAATCAATTGTCCTTATCTTATTGCTAAATTGTACAAATCTTTTGGATGCAGTTTTAAAGAAATTCATAAAGAATATCGAGTACTTTAGAGGATCCTATGCAAAGAGAATAAAATTATTCCAAAGTTTTTAAAGCCCATAGTGCTAATCATGATGAGATGACATGGGGTTATTCCCACGCATATCATGCCACTGGAGATGCCATCAATTGAGTTTGAAGACGCTTCCTTATATTTCGAATGATTCTAATGATGAATTTTCTAGGTGTTACTCTTTAAACAAATATGTTCAGATCTTATTCATCGGATTCAAAGACTTATTGATCTATATGTGAAGATCTTTTTCTCTGCGTTTGTGCTTGTGATATATCTTGATAATTAAGGACAACGGTATAAATTGTAGGAGAATTGTCAAGCTAATACACATCATTAGCCGATTTGGAAAGGTCTCTAATCTTCGCATTAAGTTTGTTTATATGGAGCGCAACGGCTAGGAATAGGCCTGGCTTTCTTATATTGATTGTCCCTAAGGGATGAATAGCAACACAATCCTTCCATAATAAGGATTCATTATTATTTCTTTTTTTTTTTTTGGTCGAAAAGATAGATTGTATTATATAGTCGATAAACTACAACCAGAAGCTATAGCATCCGCACACACAAGATCTTGTAGAACAAAGGGAGGGAAATATTCCAGTTTCGGGCCAAATTTGATTTGCCGGGCCTTAGCAGCCCAATCTGCCACTCCATTTGCCTCTTGTCTACAGTGTCGAAGTTGTAAATTAGGGAAATGGGAAAGCAGAGCATCGACTTCAACAAACAGAACGCGTTCTTCCCACTGCAGCGCCCTCCTTTCATTAACAGTTTCGATGAAAAGCAGGCAATCCGATTCAATTACAAGATGTTCGTTGTTGAAGCCTTGGTGCAGCAAATGATGAAGAGTAAAGGTAAGCGCCTAAACCTCCGTTTGAAACGCAGAAGCGGCTGGGAAACTTCTAGTAAATACATATGTAAGTATTCCCTAGTGATTTTGACTCACACATGCCATTGTACCTTCTTTATTGCCAGGCTTATAAGCACCGTCTATGTTGCATTTTAGGGTTCCGTGATCAGGGGGTCTCCACAAATGTGCCGTGTTAAGAGCAGGATTATCTATTCGCTGATGGCTTAGGTCGGAGATTTGGTAGATCCGAGTCTATGCAATGGCATCCTCCACTACAAGGGTTGGATCTGGTCGTTGTTGGCGGAAGATATAGCTGTTGTGGATATGCCAAATCTGCCATAAGACATTAACTATGGTTTACAGTCCAAGTAAGAGTTTCGATTTTGTTACTCTTGCTGTGATCCATGCATCAAAGCGTTGCACTGTATGAGGTGATATCATTATATCGAGCTGAGGATGACTCCAGACACCCCTGGTCCATGAGCAGAAGAAAAAAAAGGTGCTCTAGGGTTTCCGGAAAATTTTGATTGCAGAGATTGCAAATAAGATCGGGGGTTATGTGTCTGTGAAATAGATTTGCTTTGGTTGCAAGTGTGTTTTGGAATGCTGTCCATAAGAATGTGCGGATTTTTGGTGCTATTTTCATTGTCCAAATCCTTCGCCATAGTATTCTGGGGTTCTAGTAAGAAGTCGAGGCTTGTTGACTGCTCTGTTTATTTGCTGTGTTGATGAGAGTATTGTAGTTGCTTTTCACTGTGTAACGGCCATGCTTTGTGGCTGTCCAAACTAAATGATCAATAGCATAGAGGGGTCTGACAGGAATTCTAAGTATTTTTGCAATAATCTGATTATCGAAAATCTATTTGATAAGAGGAAGGTCGCAGGTATGGTGGATAGGGTCTATAAGATCAGCCACCATCACTGATTCTTCTCTTGCAACTGGTCCGCCTATAGTCCCGATAGGTAACCACCTATCCTCACGTATCTTGATCAATTTGCCATCACCAACAGACCATCTTACATTCGGTAGAATGGCCTATCTACCAATCAGAAGACTCTGTCAGCCCCAAGATGGTCGAATTCCTTTATCCGCTGATTAGAAGTCATTTGAATGAAAGTACAGCCCCTTGAAAATTTGACTCCACAAAGATAGAGGTTGTTGGATTAAACGCCAAACTTGCTTTCCAAGCATTGCCTTATTAAATTCTATAAGGTCGCGGAAGCCTAGTCCTCCATTGTCCTTGCTGGTTTTGAGAACATCCCATTTCTGCCAATGAACTCCTGCCCTGCTATTGTCGTTCCTCCACCAAAAACTGGAAATTCTCTGCTCAATTAATTTACAAAGAGATAAGGGGAGCTTGAAGATGGACACGGCATATTGTGGAAGAGCCTGTACAACAGATTTAAGCAATATTTCCTTTGCTCCCTTCGATAGTAATCTTTCTTTCCAACCCTCCAATTTTGAATTTATCCTCCTTAATATCCAAGAAAACATCTCTCGTTTTGATCGCCCCAAGTCTGATGGAATACTCAAATATTTTTCGTATCGTTGCAACACCGGTATTCAAAATTCCCTCGCCAAATTTTCTTGTAGTCGCAAAGGACAGTGTTTATTGAAAAACATTCCAGATTGTTTCGATTTATGACCTGTCCCGTGGCCATGCAATACTGATTCAAGATACGAGCAAGGTTCTGACATTCCTTAATGTTAGCTTCTAGGAAAAACACCGAATCATCAGCAAAAAAAAGATGGGAGAGGGTTGGGCATGACCTGGTTAACTTGATCCCTTTGATGTGGCCCATGTCGATTGCTTGGGTAATAAGGATTGATAAAACATTCGCCAATAAGATAAAAATATAAGGGGAGAGTGGATCACCTTGCCGGAGGCCCCTGGCCGGCTAAAAGTAATCTAGTTGTTCGCCGTTAAAACTTACATTGAAGGATGTTGTGGTGATGCATTGCATCACCCACTGAACCCATCTTGGGTGGAATCCCAATTTAAGTAAATAATCTTGAAGGAAATCCATTCAACTCTATCATACGCCTTTTGCATATCCGTCTTGAGAAGGACATTGAACTTCCGCTTCCGCTTCCGTATCTTAAATTGATGAAGAACTTCCTGAACGATCAAGATATTATCTTGAATTTGTCGTCCACTCACAAAGGCAGCATGTTCCTTAGAGATTAGATCAGATAGCCAAGGTTTTAGTCGATTTGCAATGACATTTGAAATAATTTTGTATGCATAGTTGTATAGGCTGATCGATCTATATTGATCAAGTCATTCAAGGCGATTGGTTTTAGGAATCAAAGCAATAATGGTCCTGTTTAGATTGCTAGGTAGCACCCCTGATCTAAAGAAATCTAGCACCGATATAAGAAGATCATCCTTAACAATATCCCAATGAGTCTGATAAAAAAGCCCGTTCAAGCCATCAGGGCTTGGGGCTTTCGTAGTCCCCAGTTGGAAAGTTGCCTGATGTACCTCCTCCACAGTGACTAAAGTTGTTAACTGGCCATTTATTTCTAAAGAGACAACTTGTGGGCATTGATCCAAAATAGGTCCGTGGTCACGATAACCCACAGTTGTATATAAATTTGAGAAAAAACCATACGTCATCTCCCGTAGGGCCTGAAGGTCCCGCATCCAGTTCTAATTGTCATCCTGTAACATACTAATTTTGTTTCTTTGCCTCCTTTGTATGGTGGTTGCATGAAAAAAATTCGTATTCTTGTCTCCACATCGCAACCAATTAATCCTGGAGCACATAGCCCAAAACTATTCTTCTTGCTGCCATATCCATCTAATTTCATCCCGCAAATTAGATGCTGCCTCTTTGCCGTTACTATTATTATGTGGTCTGTTGATGATGAGCTGAAGCCGTTGTTGTAAGGAAGTCACACTCAGGTGGCCCCTATGAAATTTTGATCAACTCCATGCTTCTAAAGCGACAATAACAGCTTTTAGTTTTTGCAAAAGACTAGGATTTCATACCTGAACTGAATTCCATGAATTAGAGATGATCTCTCGGCATTCTTGATCTTGGTTCCAAAAAGCTTCGAAGATGAAATGCTTACGTTGTTTTCGATAAGCTGCTATTGTGGTTAAAAGAAGGGGATTATGGTTAGAGCCCAAAGCCGGCAGAGCTAAGACTTCAACTTCAGGATACAAAAGGCACCAATCCAACATACACATAACCTGGTCCAAACGTTCTGACTAGCTCATCCCCGTCTCGATTATTCATCCAAGTAAAGGCACAGCTTTTGCTTTCTATCTCCATCAGGGAACGGTCATTTATGATGGCTCGAAAGGAGAGTAGAAGATTCGAGTCTGATGGTCGCTTGCCAACCTTTTCCCAAGGATAAATAATTTCATTAAAATCACCGACACATATCCAAGGTAATGTGTTAGAGTTACTTATCGCCCGTAGCTCTTCCCATAATAGCTGTCTAGT
Organism: Eucalyptus cloeziana; assembly: GCA_014182715.1. Lineage (NCBI taxonomy): Eukaryota > Viridiplantae > Streptophyta > Magnoliopsida > Myrtales > Myrtaceae > Eucalyptus > Eucalyptus cloeziana. The sequence goes on from CM024638.1 coordinate 6,906,323, forward strand.
GTGGTAAGTAGAGGGAGCATGAAGACAGGTGATTCACATCGTTCTGTCCTCCATCATATCTCAGCAGATCATATCAAAATAGTCCTCCGATGATCGTACTATGTTTAAGGTTAAGTGGTCATTCCAAAAAACTACCAGTCCCCTGCCAAATTAACTGGGTTTTAAACAAAAGAACTGTGAAAATGTAAACGACGCTGCAAACGTTGAAGCACTGTCTCATTATTCTTTGTTTCCATTAAGAAAACTAAGTCGGGCTTTTCCTTGGCCGTTATGGCCTTGAGAGCTTGAACTGTCAGGGGATTACCTAAACCCTGACAGTTCCAGCAAAGCAACTTCATTTGTGTTTGGGTGGCTATTTAGAGCCAGCCATCAAAACCCAATGTTCCGCTTCCTCTGCTGCGTATACTGGTGTGTCCATAAGATATGTGTCATTGAACTCATTTGAAGCCAAGTTCTCATCTCATAGGGAAAAAACCTTTTCTGTTTTTTAGCTGCACCCACTTTGGGTATAGATCTGGTACTCTTATGCTTTTTTTTTTTTTTTTTTTTTTTTTTTTTTTTTTTTTTTTTATGCTGTATTTCCATAGGTTGAGTCTGAATTCCCTTCATTTTGGCTATTGCAGGAATCAAAGCAGTAGTTAGAGAAGTCCCTTGGATCAAGTCATTGTGATTAGTGATGAGCATCGGTCCGAGGTTGACCCGGGACCGACTCTAGACCGACTTTGGACCGACCCAACCCTGTCGGTCCTGGTTTGGTTCCCAAGGAGACTGGGTTGGTCCTTGGTCCTAGAATTCCTGGACCAACATTGTGTGGGTCGGTTCTCAGTCCTGAGAGTTTCAGGTTGGTCCAACTTGGACCAACCCTGACTATATATATATATATATAAAACCTTAAAATAAACGACGTCAACAACATTAAATAGCTATTTAGTAAGGAGTTCAAGTAATTTTATATTGTTTCTTAATAACTTAGATTTTTAATGTCTTTTAGGGCATCAATAGTCATAATTTACGAAGGAGGAAAATATATTTATGAGGAGTCCTCACAGTGTCCAAAAATGCATAAACAACTCCTTATGGCATCCTCCTCTAGTATTTGTTCTCTTATGTCTTATTTGTCCTCTTAATCTTCAATTTGCCAAAATCGAAAGAAACAACTTTTTCGCTCGCCACTCGACACTCGCCTCGCTCGCTTTGGGTCACTCGTGCTGCTCGCCGCTTGATGCTTGCTTGGCTTGTTGCTTCCTACTCGACATTCAATGCTCATTTTGTTCAACGCTTATCCCACTTGACCCTCGACACTTGCCTTTCTTAGCTGCCCTTGCTCATCATCAAACCCATTGGGTTGGTATGGTCCTTGGTTGTCCTTTCAAGGAGTACAAAAATGAAATAAAAAATTATTGGTTGGTCTTAGGTTGACCTTGAAATTGGAACGAACCCATTGGGTCAGTCCGGTCCTCATTCGCTTTTGTAATGAGTATAAAAAATGAAATAGAAAATTATCGGTTGGTCCCGGGTTGACCCTAGAATCGGACCGAACCCATTGAGTCGGTTTGATCCTCGGTCCCAAGCTCAATAGGGTCGGTCCTCAGTCCCAAAAATTGAGGACCAGCACTATGCGGGTTGGTCCTAGGGTTAGGGAGAGGATCGGCCTAACCCGGACCATGCTCACCCCTAATTGTGATGGATTTGTTGATTAGTCATTGCATATAAAGGGTTGTTCTGTGTTGCTAGTGTAAGCATGGGATTTGCTTTGACATTAACTATTGGGGGCAATAAAGGAACAGTCGGCCGCAAGGCAAGAGGGATCTCAAGTACCGTCTCTTATGTCTGCTTTGTTCTTTCCGGCAAGTTATAAAACGTCTGCCAATAAGGGCTATATTCTCGTACCTCCGTGCATAGCCATTGGCCATAGGCCATTTTGTCTTTACCGTTTATTTTTGCTTCTTCAAAAGGATAGTCTTTACAATACATGGCATAATGCCCGAGTCTCCCACAGGAATAGCATAAATGAGATAACTGTTCATATCGAAAATCTAGCCACAATGTTTTTCCATTTATGCGGATCAGTTTCCCTATCTGTAAAGGTTCGTGTAATTTTATCTCTACCCTCGCTTTCCCAGCTCTTAAGGCTGAACCCTCTTTAGAGTCTGCTTTAACTTCTAAAACTTGACCAAGCTGGTTAAGCGCATTTCTAATCATTTGTTCTGTACTCCATTCCAAAGGTAGTCCAAAAACTTGTACCTAGAAAGCACAGCGAGAAAAATCATAGCAGTGTAACGGCGTATTGGAAATCCATGGCGTAAAAATGACTAAATGGCTTGAGAACAGCCAAGGTTCACCTTCGAGTACTCTCCGTTTCTCTGCCTCTGACTGGAATTTTGCTATATACAAGCCAGCATCTCTTTGGGAAATCTCAACCTGGTCAGTCCGCCAAGCTCGCTTTAAGGTACTCTGGAAAGCGTGGAAATTAATAGAGGGATTCGAGAGGATTGCACCCACTAATACTAACCGACACTCCTCCAATTTTTCAGGTGGGGGCTCCTCTTCCTAGATCTCTATTTCTTGTGCAAAGTAGAGGCGACCCAATCTATGACACAGGGTAGCCAGTCGCAACAAACCCTCCTAGTCGTCCGAAGCCATTGGACTGACTAAAAACAGGGTTTACCTAATCTAATTGGGACTAGAGATAAGGGATACCAGAGCACAAGCTACACACTGTCCATCGGAATAAACTAGATGCAGGAAGGAACATGGAAAGGGGTGAATTGAAAACATGTCAAGTCACAGTTCGAGAAAGATTAAATTGAGGCACCTCTGAAGCAGGTAGTGAAGAAGAGTAGCCATGCATGCACCCAAAAGCCGAGAATGGATAAAGGCGAGGTTGTTGGAAGTTCCGACTGAGGCGCAATTACCTTCAGGGAAGAATAGAGCATAAAAGAATCCACGGTGGTTCGCTTCGCAGGAGAATTACGAAAGTGTTAGGGTAAAAAGTTATGGTGAGCGGTAATAAGGGATGGATATAATTGGGGTTTAGGGTTTTGGTGGATAGAAAACTACCATTAGAGGTAGACGAAGCTCTACATTTCGAGAGAGAGAGAGAGAGAGCAGGCGAATTGATGAGTGTATTGTCACAACATTAAGGATTCATTATTCATGAGACAATCAATTGGAGATGAGACACACTTTCAAATGAGGAATTCAGCTTATGGAAACCCAATTTCTATTGTATGGACAACAAAATCAAAGGGAGACTTTAATCTTGGCATCCTAGAAGCAATCGGATCTTTCTCTATCATTTAAGTCCAATAGGTTGACTGGATGAATGATCCTTAGAGTTTATGTCTAATGGTCGGCTTGGGGAATGAGGTGTATAAAAAGAGATCGTGATGTTGAAGGAAACGAAAGATCTAAAGTCTACAAATTCCAAAGTTCAAAGAGAGCTTCATCTTTACATACTCATTTTTGTGAGCTTAAACTAAAATTTCTTAAAAGTTGTTATTGAAAGAGTGAGATCATAAGATATGATCACCCCTACTTGAGTGGAGAATACTCAGACGTTATAAACTTTGATTGATTCATTAGTAAAATCTTGTCAATAATCTGTTAGCGCGGGAGAGTGGACATAAGCTTATTATAAGTTGAGCCGCTATAATTGTTATGTGCATTTTTCTATCCCTTAAACTCTCATTTATTACGACCAAAAAAATGGATCTATCATTTAGTACTCTTGATAGCTTATTGCACACAAATAAAATCTAATCACTGCACAAGTTTGTCTTTAGATGTTGTTCTATTGCAATAATAGAATCGATTACTTTTAAATTCCACATATTCAACTATTCACCCCCCCTCTATATGATAGTTGTAGCCCTAACACCATCCATCGGCATTAGATGAGTACAAATAGAATCAAGCAGAACCCATGGATGGATTTTCTCAAGATCCATGAGAATTTGTAGAATCTTATTTTGAAGACTCGTGGCAACCAGATGTTACTTCTAACGGTGATTCTATTCTTGATCCAAATCATGGATTCATTCATAGATGGGGGAATTTATCAAAGAAATTATCAAAAAATTCTAAAAATCTATTGTACTTTTACTAATTTAATTATCGATTTTTAATTATGCCAATTGAGTCCTAAATATTTTCACATTTTGTCAATTGAATCCATCTGCCCGATTTTGATAAAAATTACTGATAATGACACTGGCCATCCTATGTAGTATGACCAATAATGACGTGGAACTTTTTTGTAATATTTGAATGTTTTTTAATTTAATTTTCTTTTATTTTTCCTTTCCCTTCTTCCTCTAGTCAGTCACCGAGCCTCGGGAACCGCCCAGAGGCAATGGCTAATGAGGTTGACCTCACTGGCCTTGGGTGAGCCTCGTTGTTGCTAGGTGAGGTTGACCTCGCTAATGTTTGGGCAAGGCTCACCCTCACTGGATCTAGCGAGGGTTGAGCTTCGCTAGTGGTAAGTGTCAAGACTTCTAGGCGAGGTCGGCCTTGCTAGTGGTTGGGCAAAAATCGCCCTTGCTGGACTTAGTGAGGGTTAAGCCTCACAAGTGGTAGGGTGAGGTTAAGCTTCGCCAATAGTTGTTGGCAAGGTCGACCTCGACCCTTGTCTCTAGTTGGACATCGAGGCCCGGCAAACAACTAGAGGAAGAAAGGAAAGAAAAAAATAATAATAGAAAAGAAAAGGAATAAAAAAGAAAAAAGAAAAGAATAAATCAAATATTCAAAAAAAATAATATATTATTTTGTTCACATTAGCGCCAACTATGGCACATGAGACGGTCGGCATCTACGTTAGTGATTAAAGTCAAAAGTTATATAATTATTGTGTTATTGAGTTTATGCCTATCTTTTCAACTTTAGTTTGTTTGATAACTCTCTATTTTCCTTGGGCAAAAGATCGCTTCAAGTGCCAAAAGTTGGCACAAATGGACACTTAAGTGCCAAAAGTTACGAAAGTGACACTTAAGTGCCACATCTTAAAAAAAGTGGGACACCTAAGTGCCATCTCTGGCGAAACCTGTCGGAAATCATACGTGGCAATTAAATATTAATATTTCTCACCTACGTGGCTCGTCGGAGAGCTGACTTAGCTCTAATTCACCCAAAACGACATAGTTTCTATAGTTGGCGAAAATAGAGCCCTTAAATCGGCCAAAACGACGTCGTTTTGGCATAATTTGAATTTTAATATAATATAATAGTTAATTAAATTAATATTTTAAATATTAAAAATTAATTAATTAATTAATTTTATTTTTTTAAAAATGGAGGGGAAGGAGGAGGAGGAAGGCGGCCGCAGCCTGAAGGCTCAACCCTCGCCGCCGCCGCCGCCGCCATCTCCCCTCCATCGCCGGGGAGGTGGGGGAGGGTCGGCCGGGGCCGCCGAGCCCTGGCCGACGGGCGGCGAAGGCACACATGCCCTTGCCCCATCTCCGTCGATCACCGGGGGGCTGCGGCCCTCAACTAGGGCTCGGCAACCCCGACCGACCCTCTCCCACCTCTCTAGCGATGGAGGGGAGATGGCGGCGGCGGCGAGGGCGAGCCCTCGCCCGCCAACTCCCTCCCTCCTCCTCCTTCCCCACCTTTTTATTATTATTATTATTATTATTATTATTATTATTATTATTATTATTATTATTATTATTATTATTATTATTATTATTATTATTATTATTATTATTATTATTATTATTATTATTAATTAATTTTTAAATTTTTAAAAATTAAATTAAATTAATTATTATATTAAAATCCGAATTATACCAAAATGACGTCGTTTTGATACCGTTTAGTTACATCAGCATACAAAATAAAATCGTTTTGCGCGCAACTCGTCGAAAAATTGCCATGTCAGCGTTTTTGCCGGATTTTCTCGCTGGTGGCACTTAAGGATATGTTTATTTATGTTCTTTGTTTCTGTTTTTGAACAAAAAAAAACATAAATAAGAAACAAGAAAAAGTTGTTTTTGTTTTTAAACACTTTCAAGAAATAAAATTTCTCTCTCTTCTATTTTTCTTCTCTTTCTTTCTTCTTCTTTTCTTCTTATTTTTTCTTTGGTCGGTGACCTCGTTGGAGCATTGCTAGCCCCCAGCGAGTTCGAGCGTCGCCGGCCCCTGGTGAGGCTCAGGCTCGCCCAGATCTGGCGAGGTTGAGCTCACCCAGCCATCGGCGAGGCTCGGCCTCGCCGGGCCACCGCTAGGTCGGCGTCGCCCGGCGGTGGCTGCGCGAGCTCGGCCTCGCCGAGGGCCGACAAGCCTCGCCATGGCTAGGCAAGGCCACTAGCCCTCGTCGGTCAATCGCCGGCCATGGTTGAGGTTGGTGACCGGCCAAATGAAGAAAAAAAGAAAAAAGAAATAAAAAGAGGAAAAATAAAATAAAATAAAATAAAAATATTAAAAAATTAAAAGAAACACAAAAGGAGACAAATTTACCAAACGCGGTTCTGTTCTTTTTTCATTTTCAGAACAAGTTTACTAAACATGTTTTTCTAATAAAAAAATTTTCCCCGGAACAAAAAAAGAACAGAAATTCAAACAAACTCACCCTAAGTGATCTATTTTACTCCGATTTTGACACTTAAGTATCACTTTAATAATTTTTGGCACTTAAGTGTCCATTTGTACCAACTTTTGGCACTCCAGGGGTCCGGGTGTCATTTTCCTTGCCAATTTATAACATGCGTTACTAGCCATATTGGTCATGAAAAGTGTTTGTATTATCCTCAACCTCCGACATATAAGACAAGGTGATGTTTGAATTCAAAATGGCAGAGTCAGGAAAAGAGAAAATTTCCCAAAATTCTACTATATTCTGTCAAATATTTTTGTGAACCTTTCTTCTTTGGGCCCCATGATATCTGTCGGACATAATTACAATTCCAATCAAATGAGATCAGTTGGTTATGCTCTCAACTTGTCCCTTGTTTAGGTGGATCTTGTGGACGAGAACGTTCTTTCGAGGCTGATTAAATGCGGGACACTAATAGGTGGCTCCATTTAATGGCCGAGGGGAAGGGCTTGTGGGTTGAGGAAAGCATTCATATCTCGTATCTCCATCAGACTTTCTCTTAATCACCTCACACTCCTTGACAAGAACCCTAATTTGACTAAGACGCAATGTCGTTATGCCCCAAGAGTAGTAGTTTCAAGACCATTATCTTTCCTTAAGACTTGGTAGATAGAGAAAGACCAACAACATGGAAGCTTACATAGCTTGATTGAGAAGTAGGCTATCGTTTTATTAGGAAAAAAGAAAAACACAGTAACGGTGGCGTGGAAGAAGGAGGAAAGAGGATTGAACAGAATCGAGAAGACGGAAGACACACGAAGCTTTCAAAAGATTTCTAGAAAAGCCCAAAAAAAATAAAATGTAAAAATATAAAAAGAGAAAAGCTTCTCCAATGGATGATCATTAACATGGGACAACGGACCGACCTGCTCCACTCACACATTCCAAACTCAAATAATGGAAAAATCAAATCAATAAGGAATCCACAAAAGATTCCAGTTGGAGGTGATCCTCGGACTTGAGCAGCTCGTGATACTCCTCAAATATCTTCTCCAGCATCTTCTTATTGTTGTTGTTGGGCAACCAAATACGATGGCATGGGGAAGAAGACGATGTGTTTTTATCATCATTCGAGCAGATCATCTCATCGCCACAGCCGCCGCTGCCGCCGCCACTGCCGCCACACCCCTCGACATCCACCATGTCATTGTAATCTTCATCATCGCAGAACCAGTTGTGTTCTTTAGCCTCACTAATCATCCACGAAAGATCATTGTTACTGTTGATGATCATATCATTTCTCTCGCGCTTATCATGAGCCATCACTTCTTCGTCAGCGACCTCCACAGTCTCGAAGCTGTTGTTCCTTGCGATGGAGAATATGGGTGAAACCCTAATTGCCTTGGGTTGGTGGACTTTGATCTTTTTTGTGGTGGCGACTTCTTCTTCTTCTTCTTGATCTTCTTGAGGACTCTTCTCTGACCGCCTCTTCTTGTTGGCGGTGATGAGGTTGTTCTTGCTTCTCTTCTTTGGGCCTCTCAGTCCTTTGCTGGGGTTTTCATTGCTGTCGGTAGCGACCCTCTTGCTGAGGTGCGAGTTCCAGTAGTTCTTGATTTCATTGTCGGTTCGGCCCGGCAGTCGCCCAGCGATCAGCGACCACCGGTTTCCGAGGAGGGCATGAAGCCTCATGATGAGGTCTTCCTCATCCGGAGTGATGTTCCCTCTCTTTATGTCTGGCCTCAGATAGTTCATCCACCTCAGCCTGCAGCTTTTCCCACATCTCAGCAAACCTAAATGCATTGCACAAGACAAAAGTGATAAACAAAGGGTCAGTTTCTCTCAAGTTCTGCAAGTTCTGTTCAAGACCCCTCTCATCGTTAATCCTCAAAAAGCAGACAGAAATTATACAGGGAAATGGTCCACCTAGAGCAACCCTATAAGAAGCTCGGCTGGAAAATCAACGCTTGGGTCAAGAAAGTTTACATTTGCAATAATTTTGATCGAAACGACATCAAAAAAGTGCCGACTAAACAGAACAAAGAAAACCCCCACGGCATATGACTGGAGGAATTAGTAACCCTAGCCAATTCAGCTTCTCTCGTCTTCTGTTACTAGAAGAAAAGAAAAAGAAAATCTCATCCGGGAAAGCCCCGCAAGAGACGCTCCTTTTAAGTTCGAGGTAATGGCCTCCGAAGGGTTTCAGCTGAACATGAAAAGAGAGCAATTGAAGTTTAACCTGCTTTTTTAGGCAAGGATCGCCAATGACCTTCTCCATGCGTTTGAATGTACTTGACAAGCACCGTGTCTTCTTTGTTCGTCCAAGGCCCTCTACGTAAACCCACCTTAGAACAGCATGGTGCTCTTCCCATGCTTTTGGCTTCTCTCTCTCTCTCTCTCTCTCTCTCTCTCTCTGTTGCTTCCAGCAGGAGGCAAGCGCGAGGCAAGCTAGGGTCCTCTGTTGTGAGAAAACACCACGCGAGAGCCCTATGAACTTTTCGAGGCCTTGTAATGATTTACCACCAACGAAGAAAGCAGTCCAATTATATACTAATTATCAGCACATGCTCAACTTTTCCATGCCGTCGCTTTCCGCTGGGCACAGTGTGCACTCGAGTTGCTGGCGAAAAACCAGCACTTTCTCCCAGCTTCCATCTACTTCTCGGTCAAATAAAATTTTTACTGAGAAGGGTTGTAAAAAAAACATTTTGTTCGCAAGAAATAGAATTAATTATTATTCTATAAACCATCAGATTTATTGGGTTTTGGAAGAATGTGCTTTTAAGTTATAAGCAAGTGGACCATGCCACTTGAGATCAACAATGGTATAATTAAAATAATATATAGCTGATTAGCGTAGAGTGTTGTCCATTCAATAAACAATTTCAAACTAGTACAAGCTTTGCTTCCAATCTTCCGTGAGCTCCTATCTATTGCGAGGAAAACGATGGATTTCAGTGAATGCCCCGGTCAAGAGAGTTTTGGCTTCTCAAGGTTTCCAAGATCCAACGTTGATGGGTTGACATGACATCATTATCTATATGTGGATTATTGAAAGAGAGAAAGCTTTGTCTTCCGCGAGATTTGCGTAACCACGAAGGAAAATGGAGTTTTCAAGCCTTCCCCTTTCCCCACGACCTTGGACAATGACGAGTGGATGGAAGGCCTTCGGGAAAAAACAATTGTATTATTGCGGTCAGAATTTACATAACCCTTTTCGCGGCCGTAAACGAGGGGGGAGGGGAAATCATTGAATCTCTTCCTTAAAAGGAGGGGAAATGAAGCACAAGCACCAACGCCACGTGCACATTTGGAAGACGATAGATAAATAATTCGTTGTCTTATTTTTGAAAAGGCATCTCCAATGAGATAATTCATCTTGGGGACGAGAGAAAAAGGGTTTTTCCCGAAAAAATAATCTTGTGAAAAATGAACATAGTGAAAGAAAGATTCCGTCCCGTAAAATGATCGTACTCTGATATTGTATCAGAAACTCCAAACTGAATACGTGAATCGATAGGGCAGAGGGAAACCACGTGCATGTAAGGAGAGTGCAAAATCATGTAGGTAGACGGCGTCATACGATACTTCAACATAAACCAAATCGGAAAGAAAAAGGAGCAGCAAAAAAAAAAGAAAAAGAGAAAAGTAATTCTCTATTGATTCATTCTCAACGGAATTGTACTCCTAGCGTATGAACGAGTGATTGAGACGCTAGGGGTAAAAAAAAAAACCGGAGTTGTCGGCTAGTTAGACTGCAAAAAACCGTGTGAATGTCAGGAAATGGAAACGACAATGGCGATGAAGGGAAGGCGTTGAAATTCGCCAGGAGAAGAAGGTAGCCTCGAGCTCAACTACCACCCCCCCTTCCCCTCCCCGTCCCCCTGCTCTTCCCCACCTCTTCTTCATCATCATCATCATCTCCATCTGCCCTTCTCGACACACGCAGACAATCTCGATTGGTCGCCAGGGCGTGGTTGGTGGCCGATTTTTAAGCGATGGAGATGTGATACTATAATCGAAAGAGGGCGCACCAGTCGACCGTCTTGCGTGATGCCAAAAAACCAGGTTGAGTGCGGACCACAAATGCACGACTCGTAGATAGAGCACGAGGTGGTGGTGGTGGTGGTGGCGGTTCCAAACCGCCGAGGGCAGGCTTCCCCACGCAACGGTGATGGGTCCAAGGATTATGGTGATGATTTGGTTTCCACTCGATTTGGATCGAAGTGCGATGTCGTCGAGCAAGGTTGGCTTGGTTCAAGACAACTAGGAAAGTCAGTTTAAAAAAGCCCTAAATCTATTGTCACCTTCAATTCTAAACTTTTTGACTATGCTAATTGAGTTATAAATTTTTTCTTGTTTGGCTAATTGAGTCTATTCGACCGATCTTGAATGAAAATCACCGGCATGGACGTTCGCCGTCTTACATGACACGCTCAGTGCTAACGAGGATAATTTTTAATTATATTTTTCAATTTTTTATTTTATTTTATTTTCTTTCTTTTTTTTTTTTTTTTTTTTTTTTTTCTTTCTCTTCTTTCTTTTTCCCTTTTCCCCTAGGCAACACGCACCCGCCCACGCGAAGGCAAACCTTGCCCTCACCTGCCCAAGCCCAAGTGTTCCTCACCCAATGCCGGCGACCTCCACTGACCATTGACAAGGCTTTGCAGAGGGAAAAAAGGGAAAAGATAAAATAAAAATAAACAAAAGTAGAGAAAAGGGGGAAAAAGGAAGGAGGAGAGAAGAAAATAAAATTTTAAAAATTTAAAAATATTAAGATATTATTTAATATTGTCTATATCAACATCCATTGTGTCACGTAAAATGGAAGTTGTTCACATCAGTGATTTCTGGCAAAAATTGATTAGATGGACTCAATAAGTAAAAAATGAAACGGTTTAGGATTCAATTGGTAAAATTGAAATGTTTATGATTAAATTAATAAAAATATCATAAATTTATGACTTTTTAGATAATTTTTCCTGGAATAGTTGATTTTGTATAATATTAACCAGCATATGAGAGAAGAAGTCCTTGGATTGAACAGTTTCATATCAACCCCACTACTTCAATCTTGTAGCTAAACAACATGTAAATGTGCGGATGAAAAACCCACTTACCAATTAGCAAGTTTAGTCCTCACATGTCTAGCTGACGATGTAATTTTCCACACAGAGAAAGACAATTGATGAAAATGCGAGGGCGTGTTGATAGTGTCCGTTCACACCAACTCGCAATATTGGCTTAAGTTGATTACTTGTCGAAATAGGTAGGATTAAGTAGTAAAAATATCAGTGATTTGATCTGTCCTTTGGACAGGTGGCACGACATTTAATAACAAAGCATGTCAAAGCTAGGAAGTCAAATTTCTGTTCTCACGTGCTCCCTTTGATTTTGCAATCGTAGGGACAATTCCCCACAATTGAGGATGGCCCTTTTAGGTGCATTGCTTTTAGCTTATAGCCGGAGACAGCAATGGAAAAGTGATTCTAGAATTCACATCAACTGTTCAATCGTGTGAAAAGGCAATCTCCCAATTGGGCACGAACCTTTTTGGAAGATGCGTTGTGCTTTTAGCAGAAGAGACAAGCAAATAATCGAGTGGCTCTAGAATTTACATTGGGTGGCATACTCTACTGCTAACAACATATTTTATGGATCTTGTTTCCTCCAAAAATAACACAAGGGATAGAGACCCTCCAGTCCCATCAATGTTGATTGTAATTACCTGAATACGAGATGTGACCAACGAGGCCAATTTAAGTTAAGAATCAAACTAAATCTGATTGAAGGTTTTCGCAGATTAATAATGACTTCGAGCATTTCAATGTAAGTCCGTCATTGTGGTGTGCTTGTCGACAGCTTTTCCTAACTGCTCCACATTTCCACGATTTTCTTCATCCACTTGATCTTGGAGTCGCATCGCAATCATATGTCCTGCAAGAGCTGTCCCTTCATTTGCAAACCAATTCAATTCAAACACGTCTCCCGCCCTTAATTCAAGCCGGTCGGGGTTACCATTTTCTTTATCTGGTAGAAGTAGTCGTCGATGCATCCCAGGTCGAAGTTAATCATCACGAACCTAAGCTCGAATTCAGAGAAGGGTAGCCCCAAATCATGATCAAACCCAACGAAACTTGACTCCTCACGCGACGCCTCAGCATCTGCTGCGGCGTTGATTTTCACCACCAATCATAACATGCTAAAGATCTTCTTGAACGTGTACAGTATCCCATGCACGGCATTGGGATTTGGCACGGCAAATTTAAAGGTGCCAGCACTATAATGAAAGTCACTAAAGCACCGGTCAAAATGTTAAAAAATAATTCTAAGCTGGATCTCGATTACATTATTTGATAATGATATCGGGACATGAATAATTTCACTGCAAACGAGAAAAAAACCCTATAATCAAATCGCTGAATCAAGATTAAGTGGTACTTTTTTTGCTGTGATTAAATTAGATGATGTTATGTTGAGATTGCATGTGATAATCCTGTTGCTACAGATTGGCATTGGCCAATGAGAGGTAAATGGTAATTCTTTTTGTGCTAACCATTCGACACTATCCAAAATTATATTTGAAAAGAGTAGAAAGAGATTCCAATGAGCACGTCCTTTTGAATTCAGGATAAGATTCCATGAGTAATCAATGCTCATGGTACCCATGTTTGAATGGAAAAGTACCGAAAAACTTACAAACCTATTGTATTGTATCAATTCAGCCCTAAATTTTTCAATTGAACCAATTCGGTCCTAAACCTTTTTATATCGATACCAATTCAGTCCATCCGGTCAATTTTGGCTTGCCGGCACTGACTTGGACATCGACTGGTGACCGGACACTAACGTGGCAATTTTTTTGAATTTTTTCCTTTTTCTTTCCTTTTTTCTTTTTGGACTGTTCCGACGAGTCTCCGGTGAGGCTCGCCGGCCACTGGGCGAGGGCCTCAAAGCCCTCGCCTACCACCGATGAGGGTCGCGGCCCTCACCTGGCCTCTCCTAAGGCCACTGGCGAGGCTGCTTCGCTCGAATCTAGGCGAGGCCAGCCTTGCCTTGGCCTCGCCGGCCACGGGCGAGGCCGCCTTTGCCTGTGGCAAGGCCAGGGCGAGGCTGGCCTCGCCCAGATCCGGGCGAAGGCGACCTCGCCTACGGCCCTAGGCGAGGCCGAGCAAGGGCCGCGAAGCCCTCACCGGCGGCCGGCCACTATGTGAGGGCCTCAAAGACCTCCTCCTCTCGCCGATTCCTCCATTTCCCTCCAGCTCCACCAGTCGATCTCACTCGCCGCTCGCCATCCTCTCTCCGCCGCCTCCTCCGTGGCCGGAGCCATTGATCATAAAGTCAGCTTTGTCTCTCGTCTCCCTCTCCTTGGCAGCAGTCACGAACGAGCTCCTCCAAGGTGGCCTTCTCTTCACGATTCGATCGAGTAAGGGCTTTTGCGGCCTTCGCTTGGCCTCACCCGAGGCCGCACGCGAGGCCGCCTTCGCTCGGATCTAGGCGCTTGGCCTCGCCGCGAGCGAAGGCAGCCTCGCTCGCGGCTAGCGAGGTTGGCTTCGCCTAGATCCGGGTGAAGCCGCCTCGCCGGTGGCCCTGGGAGAGGCCGAGTGAGGGCTGCGATCCTCACCGGCGGTAGGCGAGGGCTTTGAGGCCCTCACCCAGTGGCCGGCGAGCCTCACCGGAGGCTCGCCGGAACAGTCCAAGAAGAAGGAAGAAAAGAAAAAGGAAAAGGAAAAAATTCAAAAAAGTTCAAAATCAAATCAAATCAAATATATATTTAAAAATTGCCACATCAGCGTCTGATCACTGGCCGATGTCCACGTCAGCGCCGGCAGGTCAAAATTAGCCGGATGGACTGAATTGATACCAATGTAAAAAGATTTAGGACTAAATTGGTCAAATTGAAAAGTTTATAACTGAATTGGTACCGATGCAATACGTTTAGGAATTTTTTAGTACTTTTCCCCATGTTTGAAAAATTAATAATTTATATAATTGCACGATCATGAGTTGTTTCCATGAAGTATGGTCGAAAAATTATCCACCTTTTTTTTTCTTTTTTGGATAGTAGCAATTCCTGCGACGAGGTAGCAGTAGTGCATTATTTGAGGTAGTAAATTTCCGTACAAGTAAGATCGCGTAGTACAAGTAATATCTTGTAGTCTCTTAATTTTCAATTGACATTTCTAACACGTGTGTCCAAATAACAAAAGTTAGTTGTTTCACCTACGCTTTCTTTCTTGTATAATGTAAAGTCAGCGCATCGACAATGAAAACACCTCTTTACTAGTAGGTATGATCAATAAGTGTCTCCCCTTAAATGCAAAGGAACGCAACAAAGGTCTTCTTATATTTAGGCTTTTTATGTACTAATTCTTATAATTGGAGTCTAGTGGAGGAGATCACGCATATAAAGATCATACAAACCTTATTTTTTAGGCGATGTAGGAATTTTTAAAACCTCCTCTAATATGCGAACCGTAAAATTTGAAGTTTATAGATGGAGAGACACTATGCAGAGAGCATAAATCCCGTTATTAAGTGACGTGGAATATTTCACTAAGTCGCATTCCCAAAATGTTGTAATATCAGTATTTCGCCAAGCTGCTTTCGTAATGCTTCACTAGCAATTAGCATGAGTTTGGTTTCAATGGGAAAAGCTCAATACTAGATACCGAGGGACGATCACAAGAATCAACAAGCAAAGAGAAGCAAGAAAAAAGCAAGACCCAAAAAGATATCTATCTGGCGAAATTGGAAGATACCCTTTTCCTTTTTTCCCGTGACGTCGGAGGGTTGCCTCCCAAAATTGTTGTAATATCAGTGTTCAGACAGGTACGTTAGGTTGGCACGCCCTATGAACTAAACGGGATTCTTTTACCGAGTTGGACAAATTCCGTAATGTAGCAGTCGATGACGCAAGAAGAACCACTTAGGGATTGGTTTGGACCTGACCACCGCCATCATCAAAGGACGGTCTGCTTAGGGCGCGCATGACAAAATTTCTATTTCAGAAATTGATTTACGGCCAGAAATTGATTTCTCAATTTCTATTCCCCGGACTAGTTTCTGAACAAAGAAACCCGTAAATTTTTATTTCTGGAACAGAAATCTGTTTAATAACAGAATAAAATTTTTATTTTTAAGAATAGAAATTTGATTAGATAACAACATAGGAAATCCTCAAATACAAAATAATAATCGAAATAATACTAATACATTACAAAGGTGAAAATACAATTTCATGGAATTTCTGGCATATTATTATCCCTTGCCATTTTATTGACAATGGTTTTCCTAAGCAGAGAGGGGGAAGGGGGTGGGGGAAAGATCTTGAATCGGAGAGGAAGAGGGGAGAGAGGGGGGAGATCTTGAATTGAAGAGGAAGGAAGGCGCAATCCAAATTTGAACCGGGATGTAGACGGAGGAGGCGAGTCCGACAGGACGACCGGAGCAAATCAGATGGTCTGAGGACAGCGACGGCGAGATGAGCAACAATCTGACCGGCAAGAGGACGGCGACAGCGTCGAAGTCAACGGTGGCAAGAATGATGGATTCGGAGTCGACGGCGCTAGGGTTTGGTTGAAGCATTGAGAGGAGAAGGAGAAGAAACGCCCAAATGGAAAAGCCCGTGAACGAAGAAGGATGCCCAAATGGAGAAAAGAAAAAAAAATTCTATTTTTACCTTACCAAAAAAAAAAATTCTATTTCTATTTCAAAAATTGAGAAGTTAAAAATTTCAGCTTCTCATTTCTTCGATTTCTCTATTTCTGGAATAGAAATCTGTTTCAGAAATAGAGAAATCAAATTGTATTACTAAATGGATTTCTGTTTTCAAACATGTTTCAAGAAATAGAGAAACAGAAATTTTATCATGCACACCTTTAAAGTTTGAAGTTTCGGTTCTCGATGCTCGTCTGACGAGATTTTTGGAGCTTTTGGAGGGAGGGAGAAGGGGGGTGTCCTGTACGGCCTCGTGACGCCCAGGTGAGGCATTGCGTACTACTACAGGCTACAGCACAGAAAGGAGCCGCGGGAGGAAGGACCAATTGTACGTCCGGTGTCATCGCCATCGGGTACTACTTCTCACGTACATCGGAGAGGAAGGAAGGCGCAATCCAAATTTGAACCGGGATGTAGACGGAGGAGGCGATCTTGAATCGAAGAGGAAGGAAGGCGCAATCCAAATTTGAACCGGGATGTAGACGGAGGAGGCGAGTTCGATAGGATGACCGGAGCAAATTGGATGGTCTGAGGACGGCGACGGCGAGATGAGCAACAATCTGACCGGCAAGAGGACGGCGACAGCGTCGAAGTCAACGGTGGCAAGAATGATGGATTCGGAGTCGATGGCGCTAGGGTTTGGTTGAAGCGTTGAGAGGAGAAGGAGAAGAAACGCCCAAATGGAAAAGCCCGTGAACGAAGAAGGATGCCCAAATGGAGAAAAGAAAAAAAAAATTATATTTCTATTTCAAAATCGGAAGTTTCGGTTTCGTTTTTTCGATTTCTCTATTTCGGAATGAAATCTATTTTAAAATAGATAAATCAAATTATATTACTAAACGGATTTCTATTTTCAAACATGCTTCAAGAAATAGAGAAATAGAAATTTTATTATGCACGCCTTTAAAGTTTGAAGTTTCGGTTCTCGATGCTCGTCTGACGGGATTTTTGGAGCTTTTGGAGAGAGGGAGAAGGGGGGGGGGTGCCTGTACGGCCTCGTGACGCCCAGGTGAGGCATTGCGTACTACTACAGGCTACAGCACAGAAAGGAGCCGCGGGAGGAAGGACCAATTGTACGTCCGGTGTCATCGCCATCGGGTACCACTTCTCACGTACATGGGTCCATTTACGTGTCAGCAAAATCAAAAGTTAGCCCACGCGACGTGGGCTTCCGTACACGGTGCCCAATACCGTTGTTCATTTCTTTTCTTCTTTCTGGGTCAGCCAATGACTAGGAAAGAACTCGAATCGTTTAGCACGACAGTGATGATTCGAAACAATCCTTGCGCAGAACGGGAGATTGATCCGATGACGCAAAGATTCTCTCTCTCTCTCTCTCTCTAAGTGTGGGTGTGTAATGCGTGATCAAGTTGTTCGAATGATGTAAGATAATCCTAAAAACAAGTATTGACGTGCTAACTGGTGCTGTTATATGATCGCGTCACATATATAAATGCGTTCGTCATCTTCTATTCCGAACTCGCTTTTCTAAACACCCATGAAATCACGCCGTATCATTTAGTCCTCCACAGTTTCAGCTAGATAGATGGCATTAGTCATGCTTAATGGCCTACCAGACCTCTTACTCTTCTGTAGAAACGGAGGACGTGATAGTGCGCCTGTGAAACTGTTTGTCCAATACAAGTCTCGGGACACTGTCGGTACACAAATACTTGAGAACGGAGGTCGTGACTTCTTTGTTCCGACTTCTGTTGGGAACTTACTGAGCCTGACAAAATGGTCCACCACACCTAAGTAGGCCATCCCCTTGCTTTAAATTTTATGTGGACCACCTACAGCGAGTCGCACATGACAAGGCGCCATCGAAAATTATTGGCATTGGCTCATGGTATGAATGTCATGATGCCACATAAATTGGGGGTCCCAAGTAGAGTTGTTAAACGGGTGAGTCGGATCGGATCGGGTTTGAGTTTGGTCATTAATGGTCCGACCCAAATTGACCAATTAACCCATTTATGACCTATTTATGTTTAATGTAAATTTTCCGACCCATACCCAACTCATACCTGACCCAACCCATATTAACCAAATTTAGAAAAACTTATTCCTATGTTTTTTTTTTGTAAGATTATATATATAATTTTTTTAAAATGGTAATGCTAAAATAGTTTTATACAACACAAATTTAATGGACAATTTTATTAAAATAATTATTTTAAAAATCAAATTTTAATTATTTTTTATTTTTTAAAAATAAATTTTAAATTATCTTTATTTTATTTTATTTTTTAAACATTATTTTTCTTTTTTTCTTTTTTTCTTCTTCTTCATCTTTGGCCTGGCCGACCACGGGCGAGCCTCAAGCTTAGTCGATCTTGGCGAGCTCGAGGATCGCCAGATCCAGGTGAGCTCGAGTCTCACCAGATCGGTGAGGCTCGAGCCTCGCCGCACATCGGTGAGACCTTCGCCTTGCTAGATCCGGCGAGCTCGAGGCTCGCCGGCGTTGGGCGAGCTCGAGCTCGCCCCTCGCCGGACGTCGCCGAGGTCTCCGCCTCACCTCGATTTGGCGAGCTCAAGGCTCGCCGGTGTCGGGCGGCTCAAGCTCGCCCCTCGCCGGATCTCGCGAAGCTCGAGTCTCGCCCGACGCCGGCGAGTTCGAGTCTCGCCGAGCGCCAACGGCCTCGCCAAATCCGGCGAGGGGCGAGCTCGAGCTCGCTCGACGCCGAAGAGCTCGAGGCTTGCCCGGCCGATTGCTTGGCCATCGCCGTGCCGGTGACCGGAGGAAGAAGAAAGAAAAAATAATAAAATAAAAATTATAATTATAATTATAATTTCGGTTTTTTTTTAAAAAAAATATTGTAAAGTTAAAGAAAGAAAAGAGAAATTGTGAGTTTTTGGGTGAAAAAAATCGATTCATTTTTAACTTGTTGATAAATGGGTCTTCAATGGGTGCAGAATTAACCCATTTAAGACCCATATATCTTACTTTCTTTATTTTTAAAACCTATTTATGAGTGTTTTAGTAAATAAGATTTGATCCATTTAACACCTCTAGTCCCAAGTGATGAAATAAAAAAGTAGAACCCGCAGCTCTGTCGAGACTAGAAGCTTCTATGAGTTTGAAAGGGCGACAGCCTGTGATTTGTCACCAGAGTTCTAGATTTAACGTGTACCCCTAATTAGTTTCATCAAGGAAAGCTGTCGCTGGGAATGAGTGAAAATTCGCATTGGATTCCTGTCCTTGCTCTTTGCTGCTGGGGAAGAAAAGGGACATCCTAAGGACAACACCATAAAATCGTGGGACAGGACCATTCCTAATTGGAAGCAGCCCAAAGTCTTTACTAATCCACATCCGTGTCATTCTCTAAATCTATACTTAGCATACATAGACCTAAGTGTGTCATTCTCTAAATTTATACTTCAGAATACATAGACCTAAGTACATCCTTAAACAGTTTCATCTAAACTTTGGGATGTAAAACTCTAGGACAAAGAAGATAAAGATATAACCAAGAACTAAGAAGTTTTCTCATGTGGGGAAGGTAAACTCCACCGCAACTTCTTTGGAAGTTGTTTAAGGAACTGGTAAACCGATATAATATCTGCCCGAGCTAGTGAAGGTAGGAGAGGGAGGTAAAGCCCTCCTGCTAGGCAACTTAGGCCCCGTTTGGTTTAGCAATCCCAAGGGACTTTCAATCCAAAAAACCCATTGGGAAAAAATTTAAGTTTTTGGTTCAGCATTGGATGTATCATTGGTCAAATATTAGCCTTTGAAATGCTGAAAGCCCAAAGCAAGTGTGGACTTGCTTTGCCGCCAAAGATTTCGAAAACGCAAATCCATCTTTACTATTCATCCATTGACTTCTTTTTTTTTTAAACCAATCATCTTCCCCATACCCCAACCGCCGTTGATCAGCGACGGAGTTTCATCGGATTTTATTTTTATTTTTTTAAAAAAATAATAAAAACCCTTTGCAAATATTGGATTCATATATATATATATATATATATATATATATATATATATATATATTTTCATTTTTATCTTTTGACAATCAATAACCCAACTTTTTATCAATACACTAGAATGATCATTAATTAATGAAGATAATTAATACTACAACAATTACAAAAAAAAAAATATTCAAAGTTGAAAATAAACCTAAAAGAACTATAGGCCAAAAGTTGAGCTTTATATCTAATCTATAATCAAATTCTTATAATATAAATTTTAAATAAATTTACTAATATATATCTTTAACATTACTCTCAACATGAAAATGTAAAAGGTTATATAGTCATTGTTATTTATTTTTACAATTTTAAAAATATTAAAACTAAAAAAACTTAATTTGGTCACACTAAAGGGCTTTTCAAATATATATTTACCAAACAATCTTGCAATTCCCTAAAGTACTTTTCAGTTATAGTTTACCAAATAGTATAGCATTTCGAAAAACCCCTTTATCTCAAAAGTATTTTAAAGTATTCTCCTAAGGGCATTTCCCCAAAGCCGAATCAAACAGACCCCTATAATCTCTACTAATCCACATCCGTGTTCTATAAATCTATACTTCAGTACATGCAACTCACCTGGACCAACAGTCTCAGTATCAAGCAAAGTCTGGATCAACGATGACCGTGGCATGGGCTTCAAGTTTCGGTATCGGCAGGTAGACACTCCGTAACTTTTGAGGGGTATACACTGCAGTTAATTACAGGACAACCACCCCACATAAAAGAACACTGCAATAGCTAGATGACTCCCACCATTATGGGATGCACAGGATGCTCGTACAGCAGACCATTCATGGACCTGATGTGAGCCAACGATATAGTTTTTCAATCAGTGCAATTAGAAAAGTTTCTTCATCTTCCTTTACTAATGCTGGGATTAGATATATTTGGCCACCCATTAACAGCAAGTACATCATCACCTTCCTCACCTCCAAATAATAGTAGCACATAGCATTGACAAGTAAATTATAAAGCAAAAATCATCATTAAGCTATATGAAGATAAAAAGATCCCCATGATAGGGGATCAAAATAGCAAAGCAGTAAGCTTCGCCCGATATCTGTCTTTAACAGAAAGAAGACATTCATCCTAGGGATCCGGGCTAATAAGAATATACTTTTTCTGTTTGATGTGTAACTAGAAGCATCGTACATTAAATCCTTAAAAGCAAAGGGGAAAAAATACATCTTCCAGTTCTCAGCTCTGACACGGCACAGCAACATCGCCATTGGCTCATACGTCCCAAAATAATCCACCTCGGAAGCCTCCAGTTAGTGATCAGCATTTATTCCAAATATGCGTACCTTGTGCATATTGGGAAACTTTGCTACCACCAATACAAATACTGCCAATGTGTTGAGGAAGAGCATCGGGTTCTTATAGTCTGTTGTGTGTGAGGCTATGAGATACCTGCCAGAATGAAACGGGGCTATGACTTCTTGCGACAAAAAACAGCATAAGTGACTCTAAATCGTGAGGTTAATTGTATCTAAGATAACAGATTTTGTAGAAAACATTATGTGCAACAATGAATAAATTACCCAGGTTTAAGATGTTTTTATGCCACCCGGCTCCTAGCTTAGTGTGAAACATTTTATATCCTCTAACGCTAACAAATAAGATGCGCAATAAGTAAACTATATATACACACCTGTGCAATTTTTCTTTCAATTATACATATCTAAACATGATGCAGTCAACAATATACTAGAGCGTGCAGAGCAGACATAGATATGAATATCATCAACCATATGCAAATTGGAACTCAGATCTGGGATTCATGACCATTGGAAGTCCAAAAGTACGAAAACAACAAAACTAGTGGTAAGGATAACATAACTGGGTGTAAAAACTTCCACCACAGCACCAAAGGGCTATTTAGGATGAACTCCACAAAGAACTACATAAAAGAGTCCCTGAACAAGGCCATAAACAAACTGAAGTTTATGCCTTTCTGGGTTGGGGTAGGGTGGGGTCATTCCTTCTTTGTTTCCTTTTCACAGAGGGCAGAATATAGGCAAAGAATGGCCACATTGTACTCGCAAATCAACAGAGGCTGGTTTCACCATTTTTTCAAATTTTGCAAATTTTGCGACAAAATGTCAGGAACCACATGAGCAGCACAGGGTGAGAGTAGACAAGGAATAAATAGAAAAAAGGTCAGAGGTCCAGATACCCAGAGAAGCAAATATCTATTTTATTTTATTTTTGACCTGTTCCTATCCTATCCTATATCTATTATACAAGCCATTGTGTGTATGCACTATGTGCTGTGCGCAGGTTGCAAAACACTGCTCTCTTACTTACGCGTCCCCACCCCATTATCCCGAGAAGGTGAAGCATTGAACTCCCCACCTCCCCACCTCCCCCTTCCCGAGTGAGAAGGGTGGCCACTAGGCCAACCCCCAGATAAGTAATTTCAAATGCATCAGTTCAACACATCCTTGGACGTATTTTCTACTGAACCATCAATCCAGACACAATATGCAACAAGTTTCTAAGTTAAATTAGGATAGGCAAAAATGTGTTATAGAGGATTTTTACCAACTTCAAAAACAAGAAACAGTGCATGACATGGCCCTACGGGTACAATAGACACAACTATGTTACAGAAGTAGCCTAATAAGCAGGTGAAAAGGCTTAAAATGACATGCAATTCACTTACAGCACCACAGGAACGACAGTCAAAAACTTCCTATTTCGAGTGAGTTGCTTGCCGCTGTCTATCTGTTCCCACCAAGTCAAAGCATTGTAAATTCCCTGGTCATCAGAAAATGGCGTGCCCTTCTTCCAATGAAAGAAATGATAAGTTACCTGAAGAAAGACATAACAATAACCACACATTCAGTAACTCAAATGACAACAGGGATATTATAATTGCAGAAGAAAGATAAAAAAAAAAACCACAGCAGATGAAGAAACTTTAATGTACCTCTATCCAAAAATAAAGATATGAAAAAGACACTTCTGCAGAACAGGTACTCCCTATAAGTAATAATCACTTGAGACACAAAGAAATTCCTAAGTTATTGATCTCTTCACCAATCAATAAATTTTACTCATTCCTCAAAAATAACATCCCATGTCTAGAAGCCACAGTGACCAGAACAATGTAGTGAAATATCTTCGATAACCAGTATTTCCCCCAGAGGCAGTACATGCCAAGTTACATTCTGCTCGACAGCACAGCTCAATGCCCTTGTGGCTTAATGTAAGGTCTGCTGAAGTAAGGCTAAAGAAGGAAAAGAAGATCACCGAAAAATGCCAAAAGTACCTCATAAAATTAAAATCACAGGCACTCCCTGACCAAAAATTCGAGATGGATCGTGACTTTTAAGATCATGAATCTGATTGCCAACCTATAGAGGCACAAAATTTGCAACATATCTAACATTTGCACACATAACCACAGCTGCAACAAACTGGAGTAATCGGCAATACTTTGATAAAAAAGATGAAGTTCAAGACTGAGAAACTTCAACAAAAATGGTACTCATGCGTGGAGTACAACCTATTAGCATACAACCATGCAATAGTCCCTTCAAATTATACAAGTGAAGAATTTCAACACTGATAGTTCTAGGACATTATGGCGTATGATCAGCATGAAGCTGGAGAAATAGATGTTAACCATATATTCATGGCGCTATTCACCAGACGCGTGCTGAAATTTCTGCTCGATAGAATAGAAAGGTACAATCTCTTTCATACTCGAGACATATATCAGATACTTACCTGCCCTTCTCCACCACTTGAAGGTAGGTTATCACGATTCTCAACGAAATGACAATCTACAGTCTAGACACACCCTAATGCTAGCCAATGCTCCCAACATCCAATAGGACACACCCCAGATTCCTGGCTGATATCATCTACATACTTACAAGGAAACACCAGAAACATGGAAAAATCCCAATTCACGGAACCCACAACCGCGACATAGGGAAAATGCAATACCAACATAAAAATGAGATCAACCCATCTAAAGCCCACCACAACACTCTTTTTCTTGCTTTTGAGAGGGGGAACTATCCTGAAAAAGAAACAAGCTGATGAATTCCTAATCGACCCACTTTCCTTCATCTCCTAACGCCATAATCAATGAGCCCGGGACGCCCAAACTAATCCACTCCAAAACCCAGACACGCTCGATTCCTTCAAACACTCGGCACCACCTAATCCCCCAAGCAGCGACTCAACAGGCAGAAATGCGAAAACCTGAACGCCCCAGGTCACCGCACAACGACGAAGACCGACGATCGATCGATCTCCAACCTCGATCGACAAGACACCGGAACTTCTCGCAGCTCCAGAACCGGAAACAACCTTAAAAAAATAAGAGGGCGGAGACAGGGAGACGTACGAGGAAGTGGGAGAGATTGACGATGGTCCAGGCCATCCCGGGGGAGCAGTTAAAGAGGGAGAGGACGATCAGCCACGAGATGAACAGGATGAGGATGTACGTCGTCCAGACCCCGGGGTACGTGAACCACTCCGTGTTCCGGTTCAGATCCGTCGGCGGCACAGCCTTCACGTACATTCTCTATCTCGCTCGCGCTTACGTCTCCTTTCAATCCGATCCGATTCCCCGGAAATCGATCCAAGCTTACCACGGATTGCAGACGGAAGGAACTCCAGGCGGCGGCGGCGGCGACGGCGGAGGATTCGCGATCGGCGGGGGAGCTGCCTGAATCGATCGAGGAGAATCGCGAATTTTGGAGAGGAGGGGTGAGATTCGTGAGGAAGAAGGGGGGGCAATGGTCAGCGGAGGAGACCGGGCATAGGTGGGGAGATAGAGATGGACGAAAACCCGGGGGAAAAGTATCTTCCGTGTGGCTAAATAAAGAGAGAATTTTCAGTAGGTTTATATTTAACCTTATTTTATTTTATTTTATTTTATTATAATTAGTTTTAAATTGCGAAACCAACAATGCCTTTGATGGGTTTCTTTAATTAATTGGATTAAATTGCATCAGGGTCAATTAGAGGTGATCGGTTCTCAATCAGATTTGAAATGGAACCGGTCACTTCATTAAAAAGTATCCATACACGATAGGAGAGAGCAACAAAATTTAAGATATAACGGAAGTAATGATAAGCGAAGAATCATTGTGTTTGCAGGCCACTGAATGAGATAATGTTTAGTTCACATTTTATTCATTTTTTTGAAAAAATTTAAAAGAGAAGTATATATAGTCGATTCGGTCGGATTTAGTTCACCCTTAAAACTAAGAATGCAGTTCCACTTTTAGAAATCAAGAACTAAAAAAACACTCTCCAGAATCGGACTCAACCAGCCGATTCGGTTTGGTTTAGGCAGTAACCTAATCAGGGCGTCCGTTTTGCATACACTTAAAGACGATCATTCAATATAGTCATCTTTATAAAACTGGAGATTATTTAACTCGAATTGCTTTTATAATATGGGGATCTATCTTGCAGGCAATTTTTTGTAATTTCAAGACTATAAATTTGAGTTAAGCAATTGAGCAAAATGTCGTTTCTGTGTAAATTATGATTGATTCGATACATTAGCACGAGAAATTTTTAGGATATTGCTTTGCGATTTTATCTTAGATGCGCTTCTTTTTCAAAATTCATTTTCCGGACCCTCCTAAAATACAAATTTTCAGGTTATTGCTTCGCTTGTGTACCTGCTGATCGACCTTTTGCCACTTCTGCCTCCCCACGATGCAAAAAAGAGGAGGAGAGCCAAGAGCACATAATCGTTTTCTAAAATGCTATCGGATGTTTGTATCTTTTAATGTGTGCTGATTCAAATATTCAACAAGCGGATCAAGCGAGCATCATGGAAGGATTTGAAATGATTTATGCTCCTTAGATTCTGGGCATTGTCTGTTGAAATATACATTATCTTTAATTTTGACCTTTTCTTTTGAACGCAAACACGGAGAACGTCTTTTGAGATTTTATAAGATTAAAGAAAAGTCAATTATATAGAGGTTTATATTCGCATATCCTGACGGGTCTCACACCAGATAAAGGTCGACTTGCGAGGAGAAAAAAGAAGGGAAAAACTTTTTACTTAATGCAAAAAGGACACGAAACCTTTTAGAAATGTATAATCACAGGCATATGAAAATCATAATCTGAGTTTTTGGTAAGCAACTCAATAAGTAAACTCTTGTTCAAAGGCCTTTGTCGTGTTACAGCGTGGAATATAGCCCGGACGATCTCCAAAAGTTGAATTGCATATCTGGGCGCATAATGGCATGGTAGAGAGGAATTGGTTCGTTCTAATAAATTCGTATAGCAGTTACCAAAAAAGAGAAGAGAAAAAGGGTCATGTAGCAAGAGAAATCTAGAAAATCGCCTTGTTTCATTACCCAAAAATTAAAATTTATGTTGCGAAACTTGTCATCAAAGGTTTTATCCGCATTTGAAAATCCAAAGTATCTGCCTTTTATGCCATCCATACGAGCTCCATGCTGTTGCTTTCCACAATTATGGAAGACTGCTAAGTCATCAACGTCTACCTAAAAGCTAATAAGAAAATCACCATCAACCGTCCGATATTCCGATTGGCAACCAGCCCACCAACACGATGCTGCCACCGCCACCGCCACCGCCACCTCCAACAGCGCCCCTCAACGCCACCCACCAACCGCCGTCCTTTTATATTCGATGCCCAACTTGAATATGGAGAGCAGGAATCATTCACATGAAGGGACCCCTCGATGTACTTTTTCAAGCACGAGGGAGTCAGCTTCACACGGGTTATTCGAGCGCGCAGGAGGGTGAAATTGAATTTACAGCTTTCTCCAGAACAATAGGATACTAGTCACCGTAATTTCTCCTGTTACTCGGGATGCCATGCCGTGGTCGGACGAAATGCATTTGCCCGCCGCATGGAAACAGAGTAGAGCCAAAGCTCTCGCAACTGTAATTCAGAGTTGAGGATAGAAGGTGGAGTGCATTTGAACATTTGGTCAGGGGGGCAAACCAGATTCGAGACTCGAAACCAGAGGGCGAGCACGGAACAGAGCACCCAAGTCCAATCTCATGAATCAGGAAAACAAGGACAGAGCAAGCCGCTGAGGAGACGGCAATTATGCATGGATCGGCGGAAGAACGAGCTGTGAGAAGTCCATTGATCACATCCATCTGCTTCTAGTTTTGTACTCGAGGCACTTTGATAAGCTCCTTCAGAATGTGCTTTGTCAGCCCCTAGCTCGACTTTCTTTGGCTTGTATTATGCAGCACAACGCCACATACAAAGAAATAGCTCAATCCACCTCGTATTTCACCAGTTGCAATCCACATAAATAACAATGTCAAAATGACCCGTGAGCAAATCGGGAATCCTCTCACAAGAATGAACAATCATTGAGAATCTGTTTTAAATCACAAACATGTAATTGGTCATCATGAAAAGATTCAAAGCTAAACTTCTGCTGCCGTTAAGAACAGACTGCAAAGTCAGGAAACACCACACTCCGCATAGAGGCCATGTTAAGCCTCTTTCTGCATTTATCAAGAAGGACCATCTGTACATACCGACCAATGCATTGAAATGCATGTAGACGATCCTTCACACAATGGACAATGTTGTTCAACAAATACAAAGCACAAGAATGACTGGCAAATCTGTACACAGGATTTATTAACACGACTAAATTGTCAGAGATACAACCACCACGCCAAAACACAAGAATAATTCAAAGAGGAGAAATGGCGGACTATTTCTAGTTGAGAACATCCGCCTCACCTGACCTACTGAAGCATAGCAGAGACCAACCATATCCATGACTATGAACGCAAGATGGACTACCAGTTCTCCATCACTATTCTTGATTTCTCGAGAATGAACTTCCCTTCCTTGTACTTTTGAGTTTCTTCATACGCCCTTTCATACTTCCACCCCAGAATCTCGTGGCAATCAGAGCAGTACACATCAGCCACTGTGTGAAGGCCGGTCATGAGCTGCCTGTCCTCTTTAGGTCCGACCATAATGTTCATTGCGCGGGAGAACAAAAAAGCTCGACCGTGTCTTCCCTGACACGAACATAGTAACAAATTTATTGAACTCTACCCCCTACTTCATCACACTCCTGATTGCAGCATGGTGACAACATTCAATAAAACTTCGGTCTCCTTTTGTGCGAATTCTACTTTCTACACTCTGTTCTAGCCAACTTCATCAAGATTATGTCATACCCTCCTATAAACAACAAAGCCAAATGGTTTATGCTTTGAAATTCATTGCTTTTTGTCCGAATTTTCTCGATGCATTGTATTTTGACTCCAACCCACCAGCATGTGTAGTACTTAAAACTTCACAGTAACTTAAAACATCTAATGCCTATCTCAAATCATCCTAAGTGTGGTGTAATCTTTCGAAATTTTTTAACCTTTGTTTCACCCACTTGAACTGAGACCCCACGCAATCTTACGCTTGCCCCGCGCTCCCCGCACCCCTCAATCCAAATTCATGCCCCGGCCGCTCCTCGACTCTTACATTGTGAAGTTAATTAACTATTCCGATCTCCATCCAAGGGCCCTCGATATATCACAGACCAACGCACAACCAGAGCAAGCGCAATGCAAAGTAACTGATCAGATATTCAAGAGGGAAACTAGCACTACCTGAAAACTCTTGGAAATGACGTCGTCGTGGAGCGCCACCTGGTTCCGGCAATGGCAGCAACTGTACAGCCTCGGACCGATCACCTCCGCCATTGCCGCCGCCCCCTCTAAGCCACGCCGCGAGCGACCAAACCCACCTCGCGCACCTCCTCCCTAAAGATCAGAGAAACCCCCTAAGCTCTCCACATTCTCGGCTCAGAGACCAGAGCAAAATCACGAACTCAAAATCAGCATCAGGTAAACCCCCTACCTTCCTCCGACGGCTCGGCTCGTGTCCCCGGGTCGACTCGGTCAGCGGCGCCGGCGACGGCGAGGCGAGCAATCGAAGAACGGAGGACGGCGACGGCGACGGCGACGGGTAGATCCGCGGGTGCGCTTCGAAATTCGCGCTTCTTGCTGCCGGTGCCGGGAGAAGTTACCGAGCGGCGAGCTCGATCCGATCGATCGCGTGGATTTCTCTGCAATCGGAGCAGCGGAGAGCTGAGCTGAAGAGGGGAGGAGAAGCGCCTGTGCGCAGGGGGGTCGGAACTCGGCGGACTCACTGATTAGAAGACGGTCCGAGTTGCTTCTGGGGCCGGTGGACGATGGGGGCCTCGAGCTTCGGCGTAATTACGGAATTGACCCGATGCCGGGCAGATTATGGGAGTGAGCATAGGTTCAGAATAGGACCGGAAATCGGACCAGATAAGTCATGAGAACCGGTCCGGTTCCAAGTTTTCATGATCACCGATTCGGTTCTCAGTTGATAGTATACAGTTCGGTTCTTAGTATCTAGGTAAGAACCGAATCAAGAGCGGGAACTTGGGATTATATATTGTAACTTTGCAATTATTGAATATTTCTTTTTATATTGTAATTCATTTTATTTTTCTAAATATGGAGTGTCTTAATGAGGATATATTGTCATTAACAAACATAATTTACAAGTTCAAGTTATGTATCGTGAGGTTTTTCAATAATTATTTTAGTTTAATTAAAATTTTATGTTACGTGTTTCAAATTCTTTTATTACTTATATTTATTTACTTGTTCATTTTTAATAGATTGTCACTATTGATAAATGATGATTTTTATTATTGCGTCCACTAGGAAGGGAAAAAAAAAAAAGAAACAAAAAAAGATTTGACCGCGGAGCTGATTGACATGGTAAATTTCAAGTTTGAAGGTGTGTATGATGGGTTTCAGGTTCCAACAAAATAGGTTTTAAGTTCCAAATAAAACTTGAAATGACTCAAAAATCGCTCATCCTTGATCCTTCAAAATTTTGTTTTTTCCTATTCCAAATAAATAAAACGAATTTATATCCCCTCGACTCTACAAAAGTCCAAACAGATTATCCGAATTTGGATTAAAATTAATCCATCATTATGAGTTAGATAATGTCGCGTTAAAACAAAGTCTTTTCTGAATGCTCGATGTCTCGTCAAACAAGAGCTTCTGAATAAAAACCCTATTTATTATTTGCTTAGCTCGGCCACTGTTTTAACCGTTGTTACTGTTGTTTAGCTAAATTATATTAGTGTCCCCCTATAAAAAAGAAAAATAAATGACTGCGCATTGCAGTCAACGTTCATCGACAAAAGTTTTTAGAGGTACAAGAACACTGCATCCGAACAATTAGTCTATATAGTGTAGTGGGTCGACAAAAGTTTTTAGAGGTACAAGAACACTGCATCCGAACAATTAGTCTATATAGTGTAGTGGGTCGATAAGAATATCATTTTAGTCGATAGAGGTTTTGACGAGAAACAGTTGGAAAAGACTGGTCTGGCAAATGAGAAAGAATGCACGAAGTAATTTATAATTTCTTACAAATGGAGATAATAACACAAATAATCTATGAAATTTAACCTAATATATAATATGATTCATTAACTTTTAATTTATTCAATACATTCAATGAACTTTTGTTAGATATTCAATACAGTTCATGAATTACATGAGAATGTTTGATGTAATCCTTTTATTAATTCAATACAATGGACTACATTGAATATTTTCATACAGTTCAAGGATTGTATTAAATATATACCAAAAGTTCAAAAATTACATTGGACAAATTAAAAGTTTAAAAACTACATTACACATTATACTAACATTTTAAGACCTTTAATGTCATTTTTTCCCTATAAATGCATATATGATTAGGAAATCATTCATAAATTCAAGTTTAATAATTTTTTGTGTAATCATCAATAGTGAGCTATAAGTACTCTATATATACTTTTCGAAAAAGATCTCCACCTAGTTACCAAATTCAACGTCTACTACAAATTTATTATATTTTACTTTCCCGCAATTTACCTTAGAGATGGCAACTATTCCCATCATTTGTCTTTTTTAAATTGCCATCAATACCCTTTAAAATCTTTATTGATTTATATATCAACCCGCCCACGTTTCAAAATTTATTTCATCAATCTCTTTGGTGAAAATAATTGGGTAAGCTCGTGCTTCATATCTGAGAAAAATGCCATTTGGATCTTGGCATGACTTTGTGATTGGATCTTAGTGATTAGAACTCTCGGTATAGATCTTGGCGCCCGTTGAGGTACAACGAGGCGTGGTGCTGTCGCCACCGACGCGCAATTCTAGCTGGCAAAAAAATATATTAATTGATTCTAATTAATTAATTAAAGCAACTTTAAACCTTGAAAATTACAATAAGGCATCCAGCAACATCACGCAGGATTTCTGGGACCACCCATTGGTAATCTAAATCTAAATCTATGTTCCGTAATTCTTGTTCTTCTTTTTAGAAATCTGCAAAAGATTTTTTTTTTTTCTTTCTCTTGGATTTCTAGAAAAGAAAGTAAATACAATAAAGGGGGTCCAATTCAAAATATTTAAAATGTTTATTCTCTCGAGCTCTGCCGCAAAGAATTACAACGGTCTGCCAAAAAAAATCAAATTTACTATATGCAGAAATTCTCGAATAAGTAAAAATAGGCGAATGTAAAATGCTCAACCATGTCGTTCGCCGGATTTCTGCTCCTCACATGAAGCCGGCGTACGCGAGGAGCACGACGGCCATCGCCGCCGCGATCACCGGAACGCCCTGCGGACGACGCGGCGCCGCGGCCGCTGAGGAGGACGACGGCCCGGCCGGGATCGACCCGAACACGTTGGAGTAGGACGGGGAGATGTCGGCCAGCGCGCTGGGGCCGTCGGCGGACGACGGGGCGTCGGCGGAGCCGTTCGCGTTGAGCACGGAGATCTGGAGCTTCTGCTTCTTCTCGCAGTGGCCCGGGGACCCGCTGGTGAAGTAGAACACGCCGGGGGAGGTGACGTTGAAGAGGGAGTTGCCGTCGTCCATGTGCAGGATCGGATCCGTGACGTTGCAGGCGTCGAACGCTCCTCGCGTGACCTGGACCACCGAGTCCTGGCTGGGCGGGTACAGGAACACTGCCATTTCCGGGGGCAAGGAAGAAGGGAATGCGGAGAGAACACGTGAATTTCGAAACTTTCCGACGCGACTAATCTCTACCGGCTAAGTTTCGAAAAGGGTAAATCGAGATTCGACGAGAGGAGGAGGAGGAGCTTACGGAGGGAGTCGCCGAGCTTGAAGGAGTGGGACTTGGACCAGTTGGCGTAGACCTGGGAGTTGGAGTCGGCGGGGATTCCCCAGGCGTGCAGGTCGCCGACCTTGTACTGGTGGCAGAAGGCCGGCGCGGCGGAGATCAGGAGCTGGAGGGCGAGGAGGAGATGGGATCTCGCTGGTCGTCTGAGAATGGCCATTTTCCCCTCTCTTTGCTTGCTCTGCTTCTCGGAACTTCAGGCGTGGAGGGAGGGTGGAAGCCTTGGGGAGAGGGGCAAAATCTTTTATTGGTTCGTTCAGTGAAGTCCAGCTTGGCGGAGACGAAGAGAGCCATTCGGCTGGATTTACCATATTGCCCCTCTCATCGACTCATGATTAAATGTGAGATTAATGTCACTAAAAACTCCAAACTTGCATACTTATGACGAATTTATTTATGTTAGTTTCCGTTAAATTTTATTGTTAAATGATTACATTGGATGACATGTGATAGTCGATAGGTGTATTGATTTGGCAATTTGGGATTTTTATATCATTAATTCGACTAAATAGAAAATTAACGGAAGACAAATTTGTCACAAATATATCAGTTTGGAAATCTCTAATGGTAAAATAATTAGTTTGTGGTAGGTGTATCAATTTGAAGTTATTAATGGTCAAAAAAATTAATTTGAAGTAAATTTATTACGAATACATTGATTTGAGATATTTTATTTAAATCTATTTATTAGTTAAAATTCGGTGCTTTACCGTGGAAGAAAATGCCCGACTACTTTGGCCCTGTTTGGTTCGGCTTTTCAAATGGGCTTTCGGACTCGAAAGCCTCTCGCCAAATGCAAACGCGTTTGGTTCGGTTTTTTGGGTGATTTTGCGCAAGATGCACGGTGCATCTCCAAGTGGCGAAGGGCCCATGGCAAAGCAGGCCCGAATCTTTTGGCAAGTTGCATTTCGGGAATGCAAGTTCGAAATTACCTTGTTCATCTTCTCCGGAGAGGCCGATCGGAGGCCGACGATCGCCGCCAAAGGGGTCGCACGCCGGCGACCGCCGCCGAGGGTCGCCGAGTCCGGCGACCGTCGCCGGACCTCGGGCGGTCGCCCGAGGTCGCGCGACCTCGGGCGGCCGTCGCCGGGACCCCGGGCGACGGCCGCGGGTTCGCGCGAACCCGGGCGGCCGTCGCTGGGTCGCGCGAACCGGGCGACGGCGCCCTGGGTCGCGCGAACCGGGCGGCGACCGTCGCCCGGGTCGCGCGACCCTAGGCGACCGAGCGACGGCCGCCCGAGGCCGCGCGAACCCGGGCGCCGTCGCCGCCGTCGGGGTCGCGCGACCCAGGCGACCGTCGCCCGGGTCGCGCGACCCCAGGCGACGGCCGCCCGAGGCCGCGCGACCCCAGCGACCGTCGCCCGGGTCGCGCGACCCTGGCGGACGGCCGCTGGGGTTGCCCGACCCCGGCGACGGTTCTGGGGCGAGATCCGGCCATCCGCCGCCGGATCTGGCCCTCCGCCGGGATCCGGCGGTCCAAAAACCCACCGGATCCGGCGGACTTCAAAAAAAAAAAAAAATTACAAATATTTTTTGTTTTTTTAATTTAATAAAAGTCATTTACACATGCAAATTTCACCAAACGGTATTTTGGCCAAAGTTGTATCTCAATGCAAATTTTACCAAACGATATTTGCATTTCGGAAAACCCCTTCACCCAAAGGTATTTGCGTTTTCGCGTTGAGTGCATTCCCCAAAAGCCGAACCAAACTTTGTCTATTCTTTCAGTGAAGAAGGCTCCACAAGCGCACCAAAGGAAGCCCCAAAAAGGAATGTCTGACAGCTTGAAAGTGCTCCCAAACTTATTTTCTAGACATGCCTTGCGAGCGGGAAGAGAAATCAGCCTGCAATTCTACTTCAGTCGGTAGGGAAAAGTGTAGTATTCGGATCACTCGGACGGCCCATGATCAATCTTTTGGTGGGGACGCTCGGCCTGCTAGCCGAAATTCCTGTAAGATGAAGTGAAACATTAGACGATCTTTCAGAAAGATAAAGGGAGATTGTCAATAACGGTAACTGGGAAAATCTCTTTTGCTGATGGCAACTGAGCATAACCATCATAGGCAAAAGCCCACACAATGTTTCATCTCTGTAAACGAGTCATAGGGTCAAATGGCAAAAGAGGGAATCGAGCAAGAAGACCAATAATGGCACATGGTCCAGTTGGGTCAGTCACATTCTCCATCGGCAACCATATAATATATATAGCCAAGAATACAACGCATTTGATTCTATAAATCGTGGATCGACGGCAGGAAAACATCATGTGGAGATGGCAAGAGGGGACGGCGAAGCCTGTCTTGTCTCCTTTTCACGCAGTGTTGTCACATGGGGGTTTTGGGGGAGTCCATGAGCAGTATGATGTGACGAGAGAATGAAAGGGAAAGGGCTTCCGATCCAATTGCATCCATCGACAGTTCATGAAAGATTGGGAATGTCATTATTGGCTTGTGTAAGGTTTTTTTAACGTCCAATCTTCTCCGCGAGTTCATTTTTTTTTAATTGCATTTGGGTTCCTACCTTATCTTTTAACCAGGGTATTGATCTGACAAGTGAATTGAAAGATATCATGCTTAGTACAAGTCGACCCAACAGGAACCATTGTGAATTCCATCATTGGATACAGGAGGTTATTATATCTGTCCACTCAACAATAACATTTTCTGAAGAAAATAGGGAAAGTCTACCTTCCCCCCTCCATAGCCTCCCCTATTCCCAAGTTTATATTTTTCTTCCCCATTTAAAATGGAATATCCTCAAATTTTACATTTTAGAGTTTAGACAATACAGTTTAAAGACTTACTTAAGTTCAAAAGTTTTTTTTTAGTTAACAGGTGTTATAATAATAATAAAAAGTCAAATCACAATAGTTACTTAGAGTGATGTTCCCTTCCTATTGGAGAAAATATTAAGTACTCTAAAAGTGTCATGTAATGTTTATCCTGAACTATTTACACTTGGACACGTGTCTTTGGAGCCCTCTACGTTGGTTAATTTCAAACTAGCGCGATCTGCTCTCTCTCTTCTCTCTATCTTTACTAAGCGCGCCATTTCTCTCTCCTTTCTCTTCTCATTCTCTCCCCCTCTTTCTTGACCCGACGATGTTCTCTCCCAAATAGCGCTCTCTCTGACGATGGTTGCACTTTGTTCGACAACGGCCTTTCTCTCTACTCCACGGCCTCTTCCCCCTGACCTCTTTCTTCTCAAATCGCTAGCGGAGCGTGGAAGCGAGTCATCGATGGAAGATTAGATGAGAAAGCAGAGTGATTGCTTCTCGATCACAAGTGGGGAGAAAAGGAGAAAGCCGAGTGTCAAGAGAGAGCACGATTTGGAAAGAAAAAGGTCAAGAGGAAGAGGCTGTCGTCGGGAAGGAGCGTCGCCATCATCAAAGAGAGTGCTATTCGAGAGAGAACGTTATCGGGTCAGGAAAGAGGGGAGAGAGTGAGAAGAGAGAGAAGAGAGAAATGACACGTTGAGTAAAGATAGAGAGAAGAGAGAGCAAAGCACGTTGGTTTAAAATTGGCTGACGTGGAGGGCCCTGA
Source organism: Eucalyptus cloeziana (assembly GCA_014182715.1). Taxonomy (NCBI): domain Eukaryota; kingdom Viridiplantae; phylum Streptophyta; class Magnoliopsida; order Myrtales; family Myrtaceae; genus Eucalyptus; species Eucalyptus cloeziana. Next base: position 6,942,277 of record CM024638.1, read on the forward strand.
AGATGTGTGTTGACGTGTGTTGACGTGTAAATGATGCAAAATAGAAATGACATGACAGTTTAAAGGTACCTAATATTTTCTCATGCGATTGGCCCTAGGCAAGCCCAAAGATGGGGTGACATGAGATGAGGTGGCGGATGAAGGAATAAGATAAAGGGATTCAGTTGAATTTATATAGCAAGTTATGCATCAATCAATCCAACATTCTGTAGGAGATGTGGGACCAATGCTTAAAAAAATAGCTACACTGGTCACTTCTATTGCCTATGATGTATTAGCAAAAACGAGCTCGATGATCTTTTGACAAGTGTATGTACTCATCTTAGTAAAATTATATAAAATGTTCATAAACTTTGCTATAATGTGTAATATGATTTTTGAACTTTAACCTAACATATAATTTGGTATATGAATTTATTGTACACGTTCAATTCAATCATTGAATTATATGAAAATATTCAACATAATCCCCAAACTTGAATTAATAGAAGGATAATATTGAATATTTTCATATAGTCCAGTGATTAAGTTAAACATGTATAAAAAATTATCGAGGGATTTACATGACTTGTTTATTTCTCTCTCTCTCTCCCTGCATAATTTATGTATCCTTCTTCAAGGTTAGGTTTTATTAAGTACAAAATATTTTCCCTCGAAAAAAGTCACAAACTTATCCATAGTTTTACATTTAAACGATTCGCAAGTAGTTTTATTAATTTTTTTTTACTTATTTATGAGAGTCTTTTTCTTAAGAAAGGTTTGTAAATATGTTACCGAAGCATTCGATCGCACGAAAAACACATTTCAGGATTTTTTTTTTTTAAATTCAACGGATCAAAATCGACTCAACCCAAATAATAACAGTAATAATAATAATACTTTTTTTTTTTGGTCGGTAGTAATAATAATAATACTTTATAGATTGAATTATTGACGTCCCTAAAAATCATAATGGTGGGAAAAAAAGGCAAAATGGAAAAAGCTCAGTTGTCAAGCCGCCAATACGACGAGCCGAGGAGAGGATAAGCAGAAGCTCCAATGGAAGCGCAGCTCCTCCTGCGGTCCCTCGCCCTCCCGGCCGCCTCCCCCAAGTCGAGCCGCCGCCCCTCGTCCCCGCGCCGCCGCGGCAGAGCCTCTCTCGGGACGGCCCTCCACGGAGGCCGCCCGCACGTCTGGCGGGCGCCTCGACCCTCGGTCGCGAGATGCAGCGCCTCCGAGGACGAGCGGGGCGGCGACCTGAAGGGCGCGCTGTCGGGGATGGTGGACGCGCGGGTGGAGGAGCTCCTGAGCAGGGAGGAGAACCGGGGGTTGCTCGACGGGCTGGAGAGAGCGTCGCGGAGGGTGGACAAGGCCAGGAGGGAGCTCGCGGAGATCGAGAGGCAAGAGGCCGAGGCTCGGGGGATGAGGAATTACGTCGAGCAGCTCGAGAGCAGAGCTTCTGAGGTGCTTTCTATCATCTGTTGACCGTTGAAATTTTACCCTTTTGAAGAAATTCTGCATTGTGTATCGGAACGTTGGGAGATTTGGGATGCAACCAGCTTTCTGTTTAAAGTTGAAATTTTGGGGGAAACTGCGTGGTGAGACTGGCATCAGCGATTTATAGGCTTGAGAGTGGCAATGAATAGTTTTGGTGGAGGGACAGATGATAGTTAAGGAGGTGGATCAATTAGGCTGCTTGCAAGCTCCTTCTGGTCGATTTGAGCTCACTTGATGTGAGCTTGTCTCGAGTTTTATCCGAGTTCGAGCGGTCAAGTATCAAACTTTGATGAATTTGATCGTCAAGTAACGTTAGAATCGCTGTAATTTCTGTTCTTTTTATTGTGTTTTTGATGCTTGAGTTGGAAATTAGAGTTCAAGCTTGAGTCAGAGCTTATGAGGCTCGAGCGCATTTAATAGTTATGCACTCCGACTCGAGCTCGACTTTATCAAGCTCGATGGAACTCGAGCTGATCGAGTTTTCATTGTCAAATATGATCAGCGCTAGAGCCGAGTTGTGTTTTGGTCATATTTCTTGTCGGCAGAACTTTTGCTCCTGATTATGACATTACTTCGGTCTTTGATCATCATCGCTGTCTCTCATGAGGAAATCGTTGTTGCACATGTTGAAGATTGCAGAATCCCAGAGGGAGCTGTCGGAAGCAAGGGCCTTGGTCGAAGAAGCTGAGCGCTCGCTCTCCCAAACTGCAAAAGCTCGGGATGAAGAACAAGATGGTACACAAATTAATCGAGAAGAAGAGAGATTGGAGTCTGTTAAAGTAGCTTCTGTATCGGCACTGGTAGGTACCCTCGCGGGTTTACCACTTTCGCTCACTCAGGTTGCCACGGTGTCCCAGCTGATACTCCCCTTGGGGATCAACTTCATCAGCTGTGCGCTATTTGGAATCACCTTCCGCTATGCAGTCAGAAGAGACTTGGACAACATTCAGCTCAAGACAGGAACATCCGCGGCTTTTGGGTTCGTCAGAGGTATGTGCTTTGAGCTCACGGACTGAGGAAAGAGTTTTTCGAACGTTATGTAATGATTTAGTGCCGAATGTTGACTCAGAAATTTGCGGCGCAGGTCTTGCTTGCCTGGGCGCAGGCCCGCCTCTTGAACTGAATTTGGAAAGTTTCCTGTCGCATGCCTTTTCTGGGGCGGTGTACATAGCCGAAGGCCTGCTCATATTTGTTTTCGCAGCAGTCAGCCTAGATTTCTGCTTCAAGATGCGGGTTTTGAGTCCTTTTCCCATAGAAAGCCCGGAATCAAGAACAGGTTCAGGTTAGAACCGGTGTACATACGTTTTATAAGCTCATCGTACAACACTATTCGATGTCCAATTTCTGCGATTTCTCGCCGCCATCGCCCGGCCCGGTTTGGGGAGTTTAGTCTCGAAAACTGGTCAAGCTGATCAAAGCGAAAAGGAGCAACTTTACATTAGAACCCAGATGCGGGTTCTGAGTCCTTTTCCCGTAGAAAGCCCAGAATCAAGAACAGGTTCAGATTAGAACCGTTGTACATATGTTTTATCAGCTGATCATACGACATTATTCAATGCCCAATGTCTGCGATTTCTCGAGGCCATTGGCCCGGCTCGGTTTGGGTAGTCTAGTCTCGAAAACTGGTCGAACTGATTAAAGCGAAAAGGAGTGAGTTTACATTAGGACCTAGATGCGGGTTCTGAGTCCTTTTCCCATAGAAAGGCCAGAATCAAGAACAGGTTCAGGTTAGAACGTTGTACATATGTTTTATCAGCTGATCATACAAACATTATTCAATGCCCAATGTCTGCGATTTCTCAAGGCCATCGGCCCGGCTCGGTTTGCGTAGTCTAGTCTCGAAAACCGGTCGAGCTGATTAAATCGAAATGGCGTGAGTTTACATTAGAACCCAGATTGGCACTACTCCAGTTGGATCCATTTCCATGATCCTTAGATGGTAGAAAGCTCCATTGATGTCCTGGATCAAGTCAAGTCAAGAGTAGATCTGCAATGTTGACATTCATCACGATCTCTCGTTCTCGCTTATCGATAAAAGAAATGGAGCTTTGCCAAAATTGAGACTTTCCCACATCAAAATTTGCGTTGCAAGATGAGGAAATTGAAGAGGGCGGTGGTATCAGATCTATTTACAGGGAATATTGAGGAAAAAAAAATTAAAGTTAGAAATCAAAATTCTCCCTCCAAAGATCCAATCTTTATCATCAGAGCAATCTCCGGCGCCGGAGGCTCTTGGCGGAAGCCTTGGACACCAAGTAGCCGACGCCGAGGCACGCCACCCATATCCCGACGTCGACCGCCCACCTCACTCCCTCCGTGTTCACCTCCCAATCCTCGCCGTCCCACCCCTCTTCCTCGCCATCATCCCGGCCGTCCGATCCGCACTCCCCCTCGCCGTCGCCGCAGCAGCAGCAGCAGCAGCTGCAGCCGCAGTCGGATTCGCTCTCCGTCTCGCTCTCCTCCGGAATCTCCTCCAGCCCGTAAAACCCCCTGCCGCCCTTCCTGCCCCTCCTCTTCCTCGCCACCATCTCCACCCTCTCGCTCATCGCCACGCGCCCCCCCTCCGCCGCCACGCAGACCTCCGACATCCATCCGGCGCCCGCCAGGACCTCCCGCTCCAGCGCGCACGCGCACTCCAGCCGCCACTCCCGCTCCTCGTCCCGCCGGAAGCTCCCCCGCAGCGCCTTCTCCTCGCCCAGGTACACCTCGAACCGGAGACCCGGCGCGGCCCGGACGCGGTCCCGGGAGCCGTAGACGACGTCGCCGCCGCCGCCGTGGCGGGGGGTGACGACGCGGTGGAGGGTGAGGAAGGCGGGGTGGTCGGGGCGGACCTTGGCGCCGTCGATCTCGAGGGGGCGCCCGGCGGCGCCGGGGAGGTAGAGGAGGGTGAGGGAGTCGGGGAACGGGCCGGGCCCGGGCTCGGGCTCGGGCGCGGGCCGGTGGGCCGAGAAGCGGACGTAGAAGGCCTTGAGGTCGAGGCGGTCGCCGGCCGGGGAGGGGCGGAGGTGGGGGAAGTCCGTCGACCGGCACATTGTAGTTTGAGCAAAACGGCTATGTTGATTACTGAAGATTGAAGAAGAAGAAGAAGAAGAAGAAGAAGAAGATGATGATGTTTTGGATTTGAGAAATGGAGATGGGAAAAGTGCGTTTTGAAGTCTTATGATATGGCGGGGGATTGGCGGCGGAGACGGGGGGCGGAGGGGAGGAGTATGTGAATGGGAAAATCGGGGGTGGGCAGGCACACGGTTTTTGGAGGGGGCGAACTTGGATTTTGTCTCTTTCTCTGTCTTATTTTATTGAGAGCAAAACTCCTTTGTTCTTTTCTTTTCTTGTCACATCTTTTCGAAATTGTCGCAATATAATAGAAATATAAGAAAAGTTTCGACAAATTTGTGTTTAGAATCCAAGCTAATGCCCTAGAAAACCCTGAGGTTTAGGTATAGTTTTAATTCTAACTTAAACTTTTCTTTGTCCCATAAAAATCTCTAATTTTATGTCTAATCCTATATTTATCATAAAAAAAAATTTCTGATAAAAAACTAATAATTTTTACTTGAGTCCATATTTACCCTATTAACCTTTTGTCCAAAATCACTCTCAGCGTTCCTACTTGGCATTTCCACATGGTACTAATTTTTTGTCTCAAATTTCAGATTTAAGAAGACGGCTCTTAGATATGTATTTTCAGAACAAATTACATATTCTTAGAACTAAAATTTGGGTCATAGTGAGACGTCAAAGTCAGTCATTTTTAATTGATGTATAAAATTTACTCCTCTTTTTTTCATCCCGCAATGGGTGATTACGATTTGGGTTGGCTGATGAGAGTCTGCAACTCCCCGCGTGATGAGGTAAGCTCCCAAGTTCCAAGTAGTTGCCCCCATCACCTTTCCTTTTTATTATTATTTTTTAATTATCGGGTCCTTTTTTTAGTAATTATTTTGTAACTACTGCATTCTAGATGCAGTGTTTTCACTAAGCTGAAGTCAATCGTCAACGCACACCGCCTATCCTCTTTTTCACCCATCCAAAAGTATTACAATCGTCCACCAATTCAAAAGCCAATAAAATTTGCTTTGACAGAGTCAAATTATTTAAAAGAACAAATGAAATCGGATTTTTCTTTTATTTCCATGTTTCCTGCTACCTTCCTTATCACAAAGAATGAAGTGGCATACACGACTCCACACAGCTATACAAATTATATGACTGACCCTGCCGTACGGTGCAGCGTATCGGAAAAAAAGTGGGGCGGCTCTGGCTGGAGTGCAGTCGTCGTCGCAATACCCTCCATCCGCCGCTTTTCGTGTAATGTCGTTTAGCTTCCGAACCGACCCTTGTGATGGTCTCCTCCTCTCTCTCTCTCTCTCTCTCTCTCTCTCTTAGAGAATACCATGGGCTGAATTGAAAACTTTGCTTTCCTTTCGCACTCGTTGCTCGTGGCGACACGGATGGCGAGGCAAGGGATCGAGCTCTATAATAACCGAGCACGACCCCCCACGGCACGAGAGCTGGACTCCGAATACAGCCACTTTTCATGGCGAGGAAGCTCTGCCCTTGGGCTGTTCACTCTTTCAGATGTGTTCGCGCTGCTCTGTTCCGTCTTCTCATAAGTCTGACTAAATCAGCAACAGGGCCGCCTGAACTTGACATTCACAATACAAACATAACATATTCAGAAAGAGAAGCATGGATGGCCGATTAGAGTTTATGAGAACTAGCTCAGCATATCCCTTGAATTTGCCAGGGGAAAAGACTTCGATTCAGGATCAACTCCGAAGCCCTTTTGGAATTGGCTTGTTAGGTTCTATAAGCTCTTGGCTCATTCGGTGTGTGTTGAATTGGACTTCCACCAATAAGCATACTTACACCTCTGTCCTCTCATATCTGAGTTTACTTACCAAATAAACAAAATTTGCTCTTTGAAACATGAATTTGGTGATATCTTAACATTTTTTTAACATTTTTTTTATCTAATCAAAGGAAGAATGATATCCTCTCATTGTTGTCCTTTACATATGTGATCATCTGGTAGGCATATAATAAAAGTTAATATGAATTGTTAATCATGATTGAGAGAACCTTCTGCTCGGATCACAGCTCAAATCAAGAGATCAAACCAAATGCGAGCGCACTTAATGGCCTTCAAAGAGATGAAAATTGATTATGCCGACCACGTGAATGAAGCAAGCAAATTGCAGGTTAATTGAATGCTAAATAATACTGGGGCTTGATGCCAACATAAGAAAAGTACCTGAAAATATTTGTAATCTCAACCGTGCAGGAGGAGCTCTAGTGTGGTCATCAGGCGAACCTATCAGCCAAAAAAAGAAATTAACATGTCAGCAAGAATTCTAAAAGAGAATTTCAATAAATCATGCTATCCCTTCAGACATTCTAGTTTGCTTAGAAATACGACATCAATTACCTCCAACGGGCACGAATCATGGACGCAATCCAGTGTTGTCAATTCTAAGGAGCGGCATTTTGTTCACGCATGAGGTTGGTGATGCTCAGTCCATGCAGCTGGGCACCAACAGACAATAAATGAAATAGCCGTCAATTCTAAGTATTGATGTCAGCTTCATGCGTCAAGTTGATGCTCAGTTAAATGTAGTGATTTTACATAGCTGGAAAAAACAGACTTGTCTCTAAACATCAGAAAATAAATATATTTTGGAGTTTATGGATCATACAGGCCCATGCAAACCACCCAAACATTTCACCTGATATTCAAGGGTCACAAGGGCTCGAACCTGATCATCTTAGAAAGACATATCACTTAGCCTGTCCAACAAACTAGATATAACTTACATGCAGACTTTACTCCCAAAGAAACATGAAAACAAAAAGAACCTAGCCATTATACAGACATGTAGATGGATGCCAAACGTTCAAGATGCATACTTGCCATTGAATCTACATATCTTCCGCTACACCATTCTTACTGTGGTGACAGATCCAAATCAAATGATCATTACTTCAGCATATGCTATAGGACAAGCACATTGTCGAAATTCACCTGAATAAATATGTCAAAACAGGTCACTCCTTTGGTACTGCGTGAGATTTAAAAGATACAAATTCACTCCATGGGTTGATCCAGAGTCCCAATAAAATAAAGATACATAGCAGATGACAGAAGATTACCAAATGAACATGTAGCAGAGCCAATGGCAGATGAAGGGTCAAAAGTCAGCTTTGGACTCCCAAGTGTGATGCTTATGACATAATTCAACTTATGAGAAGGCATAGCAACAATCCCAATGACTACCAAGCTTTGTCCCACAACGTCAACTAAGAAAATCCATGTAAATTTTAATTCCTTCATTAATAGGAAAAGGGAAATTCCATCTCAGGAGCACAACATAAGCATCTCATCTATGAGTCCATAAAACTGACTTAGACACCACATGCTATAATTTAAACAAGCAACATAACAACTGGAAGAGGACGACCTAGGAATGTTGAGACAAACAAAATATGGATGACAAGAAGATTTACAAGCACCTATGCCAAGAAGCTAAATATCACGTGATGCGAGTAAAATGAACTACCTAAGAGATAAACTATTAGATTCCGGTGTCATCTATTCGTGGATGAAAAACGCACGCTAATGGCTCTAGTGCTCGAAAATCAACTTCCCTAAAAATAGACATGCTGAATAAATATACATTGAGCATACAAAAGAGAGATCAATAAATGTTAGCCAGAAAAGGAGATGGTGGAGATTGAGCTTTACCGGACGGACCAAGAGCTTGTTCCAAAATCACAGTTGCTTAAGCACAAGATTCTTCCTCATGGCCCTGGATATCTAATATTTGGCCTCTGAAGCCACCCATTGATCAACGTGGTATATGTGATTTCATCAAACAGTACTCCTCTGCCACACACCTGATCGCACATTTCAGAAACTTCATCTGCCTTCCCAAGTTTACTTAACCCATTTTCCAAGACATTGCTAGTAATGATATCAGGAGCTATCCCATTTACTGCCATCTCATTCAGAAACTTAGTTACTTTTATCATATCACCACATCTAAGATATCCATTAATCATCACAGTATATGTAACTTTATTGGGGTGTATCTTATTTGAAGACATTTCCAGCAACACAGCCTCAGCCTTATCCATCTGGCCTAGCTTGAAATAGCCATTGATGATGGTGGTGCAACAGAAAACATCTGGCTGGACACCCTCCTTGATCATTGCACTTAAGAGGGATCTCGCTTCCTCAACAGAACCATTCATGCACATTCCATGCATCAGGGTACCATAAGTGACAGAAGTTGGTGGAATGCCCTCAGTTCTCATTGCATCACGCAGCTGCAAGGCCAACAAAGTATTTCCATTCCTGCAATATGCTCTGATCAGTATATTATAGACAACAGAGTTTAGTTGCACTTTTTTCGTGACCAATTCATTGAAAAGCTTTTCTGCTTTTTCAAGTTTGTCAGCTCTGCAGAAACCATCCATCATGATTGCGTAAGTGTAGATATCAGGAGTCAGACCAGCACTTTTGCATTCATCCCAGAGATTAGCAGCTCTCTCTATGTCACCCATATCACAAAGACCATGTAGTAGCAAATTGTAGGTAAAGATGTCAGCCGGAATGCCTCTCTTAGCCATCTCATCCCTCAACTTGAAACCTTTCTCGACTTTTCCATTCTTACAAAAAGCCAAGATGAGTATGTTGTATGTTATTATATCCAAGACCAAACCGCTTTCTACCATCTTCTTGAGGATCCTAAAAGCCTCTTCCATATTATTAGTTATATAAAGTCCATGAATCAAAGCATTTGATGTGACTGTGTTGGCTGTAAATCCTTTTCCCAGTAGCGAGAACCAAAGTTCCACTGCATCTGAAATTTTTCCAACTTTACAAAGTCCACCAAGCAATGTGGTCAACACTGCATCATTGGGCTTTAAATTTCTTGATAACATTTCCCTCATAAGTCTCAGAGCACGGTCGAATTTAGAACTCCTACATAACCAGCTAGCCACTGAATTAAAAGCACCGGGATTTACGGCTAGCCCCTTCAGTAGCATCTCCTCCAAAAGGAGCTCAGCGCTCTCCATTAGGTCATTTATGATATAACCCTGTAAAAGAGAATTTAAAGTTACTGGATTAGTACTAATACCCTTGGATGTCATATCCTTAATAATCTCCTGTGCCTCGCCGATTTTTCCTGCTTTAGAATACCCGCTTATCAGAGGGTTGTATACAACATGGTTCAAAACAAACCCTCTATCAGAAGCTTCTTCCATGAAAATTTTGGCCTCATCAAATCTCCCCAATTTCATAAGGCTGTTAATCAGAATGCTATAAGTTATAAGATTCGGATTCACACCGTTTTCTGTCATCTTCGCTTTAAACTGCAATGCAGCATCTAATCTCCCATTCTTGCAGAGACCGTCCATCATGCTATTGCACGTAACCACATTTGGAGATACCCCCGATTCTACCATTCTCCTAAACAATCGGAGGGAATCTTCCACTCTCCCTCCTTTGAAAAATGCATTGATTGCAATGCTAAACAAGTTAACATCAGGAACAACACCACGAAGCATGGCTTCAAATGCTTCATAGCACTTCTCAAGCTCGTTCGCTTTGACCAAAAAACTCAACAGAAAATTGCAAGTCTTCAAAGACGGAAACAGACCCTTATCAGCTAATAACCTAAACGCATCAACAGCATAACCAGAACCCTTATCTTTAAATTGGGTACAGCAAACATGTATTAACGTATCCAATGCCCGAACTCCTACTTCGGGACCAGACACCAGGTTCAGCTCCGCCAACACGGTAGCCAACTCAACGTGTCGATTCCCGGGATTCGCACTTGAAACAGGCAGCTTCCCAAGAATCAATTCGGTCAATAGCCACCTCGCACGCGGCATCCGGTCCGAATCAATGAGCAGCAGGACCAAAATGCAGTACGTCCGGACGGTGAACGGGAACTTAAAGGACTGCGCCGCGACGTAAAAGAACTTGAGGGCGGTCTTCATTTTGACTTCCGACCGGACCGCGAAGAACGCCCGATCGAACTCAACGGGAGACAACCGCGCAATCACCGCCCTACACTGGGACTGCGCGAGGCGCGGGCTCGAGAGCATCGACGACACGGACTCGAGCACGCCCCGATCGAGCCGCCGGCTCGAGAGCACCGAAACCGCCGATCCGGACCGGGCCCCGTCGGCGGCGGAGGCGGCGGGGCGGCGGCTCGGAGGAGGCTCGGGCCGGGGATCATCGGGCGGCGGCTCGAAGCGGCGGTCTGGCGGGAGAGGCGACGGGGCATTGGAGGAGAAGCTGATCAGGGGGCGGGCGACGGAAGGGACGGCGAGGGAGGGCTTCGCCGCCGGGACGAGCCTCCTCAAATCCATGCGCGAGCGAAGTTGATCCGGAGAGGAGCGGCTCGGAGCGGGAACTCATGAGGTTGGAGATGGGAGCGGAGGAGGCGGGGAAATGCGGAACGGCGGCGGAGGCGGAGGCGGCGGCGGGAGGTCGAGGAGGATGCGGGGAGGAGCGGCGACGGAGAGGCCACGCAGATCAATAGGCACCATTTGAGGTTTGCTAGTAATTGATGCAAAGTCGAAAGCGAGGGTTGTTGAAGAAGATGATTCCCCGATTGGGCCGCGCGGGGAATTGATATTGGGCTTGCATTTAACGAGGGCTGTTGAAGGGGAGATGATTTCTATTGGGCGGTGCGGAGAAATCGATATTGGGCCCGGTCCGATTTGCCGACGTTTTTCAAGTTAACAGAAGTCCAACTCTCGACCTTTTTGCGGGAGTTGTTAATCTTTTGTGGTCGGGATGGCCGTCTAAACATCTCAGTCCTGAGCAGTGTTGCTGCTGAAAACCATGTATGCCCTACATCTCACCTATATTTTTCGGGTTATTGGCCGGAACGTTTCGTCGCCGATTAATTTTCCGGGCCCAGGTAAATTATTTTAGAGTCGGATTTCGAGAGTTGGAAATCAAGGTCAAGGAGGAGAGATGCGACAGCGGCGAGATGGTAATTCAGGTACTGAACTTTGGCAATTGAAAGGGGCAGTTGTTGGTGATGGCTATGAAGGAAACGGCGGGGGATCTGTTTTTGTAGTTGTGGAAGGGAAAGGATGGAGAAGGGAGGGCAAACCCGCGAAAGTGAAGGTCCGGTGGTGGTGGTCAGGGTGGCCGAGGGAACGGCATTGAGATGGCCAGGGGGTGCAAGGCTATTGATGGCGGCGCCGGTTGTGGAGGGAATTGCGAACCACTCCCAAGAGGCCCAAGCTAGAGAAAACTATTGGGAGTTTAGTTCGAGCACAACTTTGAAATATGCAAGAAAAGTTCACAAAAGAATGAAGCAACAGGCCATAGGAAACGAACATGTTAGTTCATTAAAAGCGGCGATTCTGCCACCATCACTCGATGAGGCCAAGTGCGGGCAGTATACATAAACCTCATTGTTTAGCTGATACAGAAATCGGCGTGCCGAGCTTGTTGTGAGTCGCATGAACTTGTGAAGCGACCTGTAGACGAGTTCTATGTCAATAAGGTCCCCGACGGGTCAGACCAGAATAATGTACCAACAGAAGCCAGCAGAAACAAGGAAAAAGGATCAAGAAACCGATGCCCCTAGTTTGTTGTGAACAGTGACGACCAAGTCGTGCGCGTCGTCCAGAAGCTTCCACACGTCCAAATTACCAGCCATGCTATTACACTCCCTCATGATATCCTCCATGCTGCTGTACTTCTCGATAATCAACTTCCTCCTCTGCAGCACACAAGCAGCAATTGCGTATAGCAACAGATCGTCGGTAGGCGGGGCTCGCACCCTCATCCTCCCCCAAGCAGACTTGGCGATCCCGGCCCTTACAGCGACCTGATCGGCCCACATCACCTCCCAGAGGCACAACGTTTGCTCAAAGTTCAATTCTCTCCTAAAGAGCACAACCACCATTCTGTAGACAAAGAAGCAATCCTCAGCTTGAAGCTTCTCCAGATGGCTGTAAAGATGGGAGTCCTTGTGCTTTATGATCTTCGAGACGATGTTCAGCTGTCTACGGATCCCCACTTCGTCTAGCCTAAAGTTGTGGCGTGCCTTTTTCATAAACCCCACAAAGCACCAGAACGCTTCATCATCCTCCTCCATCACTGAGATAATCGGGGAAAGCAGATCACTCATCCCCTGGCAGTAACCAATCTCTGGGTCGTACAGTGCATAAGCTTCAAGGATAGAGACCAGACGAGCAGCATGAAAAATCCGGCAAGGCTCGAGATGGTCATAATCTTTCAAGCCCACACTGTCAGCAAAATGCCTTGCCTTCATTTCACTCACCATTGCCTGAGATGGAGAGTAAACTACCCAATCAGCATTTGCTCGCACAGCATCAAGGCGGATGATTCTCTGCCACGTGGCAAAATCTTCATCACTATGTAACTTAGTCTTGGTTTCAGTAGCAGCCACAGATGATCTTTCTTCAGTAAGCTCACTAATTTCACTTTCTTCGACCTCTTCGATTGGAAGAAAGTCGGGTATATTAACATTCTCCTCAGAGGAATCAGAATCAGTAGAATCTGAGTCACCAGCAGAGGCAGCCTCACGCATCAGTCCACTTTTTTCCATGTTTGCTTCCACTTTTAAACTGGATGACTGGAGAACCTCACCTTGGTCCTTTTCTGTATCTCCTTCCACTATTGTTTGGGAGAATTGCAGGCCCTGATTTGCATTCCGCACATCTCCTTCTGACATTGCACCGCAGGATTGAGGGATCTGAAGTCCACTCTTATCGCTACCTCCTTCTATTGTTGTACCTGAGGATTGAATCCCCTGATCGCCATTCTTTTCCATATTATCATCTCCTTTAACAGTTGCAGTGAATGATTTAATGACCTGTTCTCCATTCTTCTTCTCCGAGTCTCCTTCCGCAATGGTATGAGAGGATTGAATGACCTGATCTGCACTACTTTTTGTATCTCCTTCTGCAATCAAATTGGAGGACTGAGAGGCCTGATCGCTCGTAGGACTGACTGTACCATCAAGATAAGTGCCACTGCCATCCCCCTCCATGCAAGGTGATCTCCTCGAACTTACGTCATCATCCATGGCAGAATCCAGAACCTGACTGAAATCCCCACTGCCTTCATTACAGCTGTCCCCAGCACTTTCCTTTGACATTAAACTCTTCTCACTGCGGCTGAGGATTTCCCGACACTGTTTCCGTAAATTCTCATACTGCTTTCTACATTGCAATAAAAGAGCATCAGGTACACAGTAACTAAAGCCAGGAATGACAAATATTTAGAAGCCACTTAATCTGAGAGTACCTATTTTGACTTCTCACAAAATCCCTTTCTTCCTTGGAACTGTTAATGTCATACCTGTAAGAACAGAAAACATCGACATAAGGAAGGAAATGGAAACTTGTGAGGCAACATTACGAAGTTAGTACTTTGCATATGCCACCTTGTTGAAAGTCAACCCACTAAAGAAGAATGGTGAAAGCAATAGACAACCAAAAACAGCATAGAAATATTGAGAGAAAGTCATAATAACTCCATATGTTTGAAAAGATCAAGGAAAAGGACAACATCAAATGGGAGAGATCTTGGATGATCCCAAAATGACAGCTATAGACTATAGGATGGAACCAACTAACTGTTCAATTCATGTTATCACCATCTCCAAAATTTCTGTTAAGGATACCAGGTGAATGTAACCCCATCAATTTTGACTTTAACCATGACTCTTATTATAAACTGAGTGGTTGGATTTTAACTCATAAAACGGTTGGTTTATCACTTCCAAGTGGCAAAAGTAAAGATTCGACCATCATATAATCCCTCATTTAATGTTATGTGTTATCAGCTTTTTATGTACACATTCATTTTCGCTCAAAAGCCAAAGACATGGCCAAAAGCTATGTGAATAGCTACAACTTCTGGTTTCTACTACTGAAACAGTCCAAGTTTCCCCCATATTTTGATTTTCGCAAAAACAAAAACATTATTTCATCTACGAAAGCAAATCTCCGAATTCCTTAAGTCAGCAGGAGAAGCAAAGACCATAAAATCCCCCACAAGCATGCTCTAATGTTGCCATTAACACAATCAACAATGACCAATTATATACTTATAGCCATACAAGAGTTTACACTGACAGCCTAATCCATAAAAGATTCAGAAATACAAACGTTTATAATGTGGAATTGTCCTCCAAAGATCAAATGCAAAAACACTTGAGTAAAACATAAAGGAAAATCACTTACACTCCAAGGAGAAACGGCCAAACCTCTGCTCTAATACTTGGATCGATACCCTGCAATAAAATAAAATAAAAAAATTAAACTTAAGCCACAAAATAGGAAACTAATTTAAACCAAAGATTTGCAGCAACAAAAATGAAAAATCGGATGGGTACAATAATCATTATATATATACCCAAAGAATTTAGTCACTTACTCCACTGCGCACTTTTTTTAATAATTTGACTCCACCATCAGAAAGTTTTCCATCAGGTGTAAATAAGCTCCTCCATTGCTTCGGTAATAGTGCATGTTTTCTTCTTCTCCGTGACCATGGTGATTTAAGACTACCCCTGAAAGAGGAGAAGGAAAATTGTTAGTTAAACTGAGAGAAAAATGCAAGACAGACCAACTAAGAGTTGTTCAACAGATTATGAAGTAGATGGCTAAGCAATGACTATTTATGTGCATCATATAGACAGCTATTCACAATATCCTAAGAAACAAGAACCCGAATCTTGTCAGGAATCATCAAAATATTCGCAAGCCACAATGGGGAGGTAATGTCACTTTGAAGGAGGGGAAGCAAGTTTAGACCATATAACATTCACATAACACAGTGAGGGAAAGCAAGAGAGATAGAGAGGCTTCGCCATTGTAGAATATCTTATGTTCCACCAAACAACATAGTTCTCTACCATCCACACTATCGCAATCTTTCATCCCTCATACATAATTATCAGCAGGAAGCAGAATATAGGGGTTCCTATTCTGCAAATACCTAGTGATTTATGCACAAGAGCCTACACATTTGACATTTAACTCAAAAGCTTCCTTAAATGTCATAGAGTACAACAGCATGAAACAATCAACTTCAATGCATTCACTTGATTCACTTCGATCCAATTCTTTCTCGAGTTCTTCCAACTAACTCGAAAGTGGTTCTATCCCCTCTTAAATGCAAAACAAATGCACAAAACCAAAAATGCTGTCATTTAAGTCCTTATCACACCGTCCTCATTTGATGCATTCGTTTTCTACACCTCCTTAAACTACCACAACAGTCTCAGCACTTAAAATTGATAGCCGGAACCTGTGGAACTGAACCCACGATGCAGAGAGATGGAGAGAGATCAACAGAAGAAATGACAGACTGAGCGAAGGACCAGAGAGTTTCCACAGAAAAATCAGTTGCGTGAGATCAAACAAAATCAGTAGATCTGGATCCAAAGGCAAATTCAAGAAATTGAGAACCCAAAGCGTGAGGGAATCCAGAGCCAGCCAAAAATGGCCCCATTTTGAACATCAGATGGCCAAACGAAACTGGAAAAAAGGAACAGAATCGAATCGAAGTATTAGTAGAAAGATTCAAAGAAGAGGAATGTGGAACTCACCGATTGGAAGGAACTGGTGAGGACGATGAAGAAGCGACGACTAACAAGACCGATCGCAAATGAATCCACGATGAAGACGACGACGACGACGTTGAATTTGGCGGCGAAGAGGAATTCGACGACGACGACGGCGAAGACGAAGTGTGGCTTCGCCGTAGGGATTTCATTAAAGGTTGTTTCTGTTGAGCGAGCATCTGACCTTCTAAGTTCTACCTATCAATCGATCAATCAATCTACGGAAGAAAAAGTGACTTGTTCCCTAGGGTTTCTGATTTCGACGAAGAGAAAAACGGGAATCGAGCGCGCTAGGTTTCGCCCTCCGTTCTCGAGGATCGCGATTTCTCGGAGTTCTCGGCGTAATCTCTACCTCCGAGAGTAGACGAGGGTGGCGGCCAAGGCGAGCCCGGCCATGGCCGTCACGACGATGGCTATCGTCCCCACATTGGAAGGCGCAGCCGCCGAGGACCAGAACCCCCGCCGCCGCCTCCGCCGTTCCCGCCGTTCCCGCCGCTCCCGCTGCCCTCGGCGAACAAGATCCACCCTCCCGCCGCCCCGCCGTCATCGCCGCCGCCGCCACCGAAGCCGCCGGTGAGCAGGAGCATTAAATACAGGGCGACCGGGCGGGTTCCGGCGAGCCGATCGGTGATCTCCTCTCGCAGTCGCCGGATGGCCAATACCATCACCGACGGAAACCCCCGCCTCCGCCTCCGCCTCCGCCTCCGCCGCCGCCGCCGCCTCTCAATCTCGCTCCGCTCTCCCTTGGCCGCGCCCGCTTGCTTTCCGGCGAGGTGCTTTTCTTCTTCAAGAGAGCTTCTTCACTCGCCTTTCCATTGAAGAAGAAGAAGGAGGTGAGGAAAGATGATGAACAGTAGAGATGCTATCGAATAAATAAAAATACGCGAGATAATAAAATAAATAGAAAAAAAATAAAAAATGATGATTACGCCTTTTTCTTTATTGCGGTTTTCGTCGCTTTTTAATTTTTCTCGCTTTCGCCTTTTTTGCCACGTCTCCTTCTCGGCGAAGAGAGGACGAGCCGAGGAGCGGGCGTGGGCCCGTGGGGAATCTCGGCCCGGCCCATTTCGCCTTCTCAGGCCCGCCGTTTCCGCTCGCGGCATCATCATCTTTCGACCTCACTCCCAACTCTTGCAATTTCTTTTTCCCAACTTTTTCTTCATCACGAGTCTCTTTTTTTTCTTTTTTTTTTGCCAAAAGAAAAACCTCTTGCAATTTTTATCCCATATTTTCATGTCATGTCGCGGTGGAATATTGTGCCTGAGAAGCTTCGTTCATGTCCATTATTTCTTGATGAGAGGACATCAGTCTTAAAAATAATTGGATTTGGGGGGCGTAAGAAGAAAGTCGCTCAACCAATTTGTGCTTCGAGTTTGGTACGCCTGTACATATTCAGCGACCTACCAGACCCATGAGGAGATCTAGTTTGTGATCGAATGATGCCTTCTATGCTAATCTATGAAACTTATTTAGGAAGTAATGTGAAGATTTTTTAATGAATTTTAAATATGATTCACTTGTTTGAGTACAATGTCGCAACTTGCCACCCTTTTGGCAACTAGCCTTTTATGCATAACATTTCTCCCCTCAATCCTCCAATATTATTGTTTCGACTTTTGCCCCGTATGTAACCTAACTTATTAATGATCGCTCTCTAGATAATAAGTGATTGACGTGTGTATAAGAGATAATTATGTTGCTTGATTCTTCCATATTTTAATTATTCAACTTTTTACGTAAAATAATTCAGTATTACTGATCTCGAAGCAAATTTTTATATATTTATCTATGTATAATATTGTTAAAAAGGAGAGATATGAGGAACGAAATCTCGCAAAATTGACCATCTTATATTTGACTTTCACATCTCTTAACTTTCGCATTTTATTTTCCGTACTAAGATATTTCCGACGCTCTTAGTCTATTTAAGGATGAACCTCTATAAAGTGTGTCCATTCACCGTCAACTAGTTGGTGCAATGTCACATGAATGATTGCGCACTTAGAATTTGTTATTAGCGACGAGCTAATCGAATCCTTGACATCATTATGGTAAAGAAACCTAGTCAAAGGCTCGTATTTTGACCGTGGAATACTTGTATCTACTTGATAGTTTATACCCGTATAGTGGTGTCAAGAAAAATCATCGCCATTATCAAATATCATCAAATGACGATGTGCAAATGTTCTCCAAATGGGTGGTAAACTCATTAGCATCCTTAGCGTATCTTTATTCCGTTGCAAATGTTTCCTTTGGCAAATGACCTAATATTTATCGTTTCTTCAAATGTAACTGGCATTTTATGCTGATTGTATTCCGAATCTCTTAATCAAAGCTTTTTTTTTTTTTCCTTTTTTCAAACCGAAATCGGATAGCGGATGTGCGGCTCGTTGAGATCGTCGGCATAGGCCCGCCTCCTCCACCGACACACCAAAAAAAAAAAAAAAAACTCAGATTGCCATCCCATCTAAGACTTCTGGTGTGCTCTGCTCTCCATGCTTGAGACAGCCGCTATGATTGTTTGCTTTCACCTCAAGGCAGGAGGACCAATGACAAAGGCGAAAGATGAAGACATGGAACAACACATGAAACCAAAGTCAAAAAGGACAAGCTCTACAAAAGGACGTGAAACTCCATCCCAGGCCCCAACACAAAAGCAATGGAAATTGAAAAAAAGAGGGCATAGAGAGCGGCGCCTTGGGAGGACAGGGGCACTCATTGATGCCTGGACCACATGATCATGCCACCTTTGCTTTGCCCTCCGCTCCCTTCTAAAAGCAGTCACATGAAGCACGGCGTTAGGGTTTTCCCTCAGTTGTCCTTTTACCTCTGTTTTTTCCTCTCCAAAAAAAAAAAAAAAAAAAAAAGCTTTTTTGCTCTTTTGATTGAATTTCTCTTTTGTTACTTCTTGCTTTTCATCATTTTCGTTGTTGTTTTCCTTCCCTCTTTCTTGGAGGGGGTGAGGAGTGCTTTCACTTTCATCATGGCTTGCTTGGGTTGCTCATGCCATGCTCTTGTGGATTTGGTTTGGTGGGTAAGGAGCTATGATGCAATTCTTGGACATATTAGGGATGCATGATGGAGATAGATCTTTTAAGTACATGGATTATCTCATCGAGGGTCAAATACCTGATAGATTTTGAAGTATTATGGATTGTACAATCACATTGGCCGGTGGCAACGGCAGGGAGTTCAATGTGAATTCCAAGTGATTTCAATGATTGCAATGATATTTGGTTCATACGGTTCTGATCTAAGAAAGTATTTCTCCGTTTTAGGGGGCTTAAAATGTTGAATGAATTTGAGAATATGATCGACCATTCAGAAATAAAAAGATGTCTAACTCATGTCCTTCGTATCCCAAATCTAACATCTTCAACTTCTCAACAGTCAATCATGTTCGGACTGAAAATCAAATCCTCTTCTAGAACAAAATCAATCGTGGTCGAGATATAAGTCACCATAAGTAGCAGCTCGTCCACTTGTTCTGGCCCTCCTGGGGTTACGTACCACGATGAAGTATTCATTTACCCACTAAGGTCCATTGTCCTAGGCCAACGATGTTGGTACGGTGCAATAGATTGCACGGTGCCTACGGGAAAGCTTGCGACCAAGCAATGAGAGCCCACTCGAGCTACCGGAAGGGGGACTCGCTTTTCTAGATCCGGTCTGCCGCACCGGGCGAATCATAATTGTCGATTTTATGGATCCCACGTGAGGCCCGCGTCACCGATCTCGCGACACTTGACGGTGATTGCGCATCGGGTCGACCGGACCGGGTCCAGGCTCTAGACAAGTACGTCCGGAGGGCCCCCAAGGGAATGGTTGTACTTGGGCCCCATACCGGATGATTCCCACTTTGCAACGGGCCACCACACTGACCCAACCCAGAAGCGTCGAGACGGGATCGTGGCCCAACGCAAAAGCGTTGTCGAAGTGCGTGGGCACCCTTCAGTTTTGCAAATGCACGACCGTGGGCCCAAAAAAGGGACGTGGAGATGTGGATCGATCGATGATCTCATCGATCAATGCGGCCACAAAGCAAAACTTATTTGGAAAAATGATGTGAATGGTCCATGAATTTTGGTTCAATGTATCGTGTCATTTATGAACTTTAGCTCAATGTGTAATGTCATTCATGAACTTTTAAACTGGTCAATGTAATTCCTAGATCTTTGATACATGTTCAATTTAGTTAATAGACTGGAAGAATAATATTATACATTTTCATATAGTTTGAAGATTAAATTGAACATGTACGAAAAGTTCAGGGGTCAGTATTGCATGTTGGATTAAAGTTTATGAACAATTTGTGCTACTATCCCAATATTTTTTATTCAGCATTTGGATGTGGAATATGAAAAAGGGCAATGTGTATGACATCTACCGGTCTTTGTTTTAGCAACTAGTTTGGTATTCCTATACTTCTAACAAGTATGAAGTAACTAAACTCAGATTGTCATTTAGATTATAACTTTTTGTAATTATTATTTTTTTGGGTTGAGTGCACGATGAGTTATTTGAGTTCTTCTTGTGGGTCAATCGAGCTCTTCAAAATTTCATTTTGATTAACTAAGCCGTTGATGTTTAAAATGTTATGCATCGAGTCTCAAATTCTCACTTAGTGGGTTTCTTGCACGGGAGATCCAATGTTTCTCCCACGTGCTCTTTCTTAGATGCCATGCGATCATCAACTTGAGAGCCACATAAGATTTCTTGCGTCAGGAGTTATCAAATGGACTCCATTAATTAACAACAAAAAAAGTGAAGAATTGATTGTGTAATCCCAAATCAAAGAGCGAGGATCCTAAATTTAGTAAGATATCTAAAGTACGGGAAAGTTTGAAAGCTGTAGATAAGAGAATTAACTATGAAAGTTCATACGAGTTTGCATAATTCTCATGGGAAGAAACAATGACTATCAACATTTTTGTGGGCTTGCATCGATAAAATTGTTAATCTTTGAATTTCAAGATACGGGTATTGTAAAATAATAATTACTTAATCTAAACATTCTATGATGGGTATAAGGCCCTTATAATAATGTGCTCGTAGAGACTTATCAACGCCTTTGCACTTCAATACAAAAAATCCGCGACACATTGAAAGCCAATGAAAAAAGAGAAGGAAAGAAATTATTTGAAACGCCACGATATATATTTCTTGATGTGTTATTTTTCTTTTTCCTGGTGTCTCGACCGCTACGATTGGACGGGAATGAAGCGAAGCCGGCCGAAGTCGTGTCATCCTAACCACCACCACGTGAAAAATGGCGCAGAACATCATGATTGGCCACTGGACGTTTGTCGCTTGGGGTGGGGTTGGTCCAAACTTTAAAGGGTCCAGGTGCCATTCGGGTCGATTATTAACCATGTTTAGCAAAAATAAATAAATAAATAAATAATATATATATTTAATTTCAATGAATTGATTATCCCAAATACGAAGATTACAATGCTTTATAAATTAACGAATTTTCTTTATTATTGTTAATAAAACCCTACTCTTAAAAAAGGATGCAGCAGGTCATCCTGCTTTTGTAGGTGGTTCTCCCGACTAACATTGAGATTGGCGAGTTTTTTGTTGTGTTGGGCCTTGACTTTGTTGATCGGAATGTGAAGATTGTTACGGACAGGTTGGCCCATTTTGATTCAATCCTTTTGATCGGTTGAACAAGTTTAATAAGGCCATGAGAGTACAAGGCTTGCATCTATTGAAGTTTAGGAAAACGATATGACAAAACCAAGAGGTAATTAATAAAATTGGATAGTGTCGAAGAAAATTCGGAATATAAGACACACCAATGAGAAAGTGGAACACATGGCTTCAAAGTGCTTGTCCAGTATTTTTCGTAGCGAAAGAATCAATTTTCAAAAATTTGATTACACATAACAAGAGGACCAAATAGTATATAGAAGACCATAATTTTTTCTTAGTTGGGAGTTTGACAAGTGGCTCTATATATTCATGAACAAAATCCCGAGTAAAACTATAAAACACATCAATTGGATGTCGTCTCTCCTCCATTAAAGAGCTTCTTTGAGAGGTTTTCGAACCGCAATATTTACAGCTTGCGAAACGAATGAGTGTTGTCAAAATATATTCAATGAAACTTGTTAAGTAGTTAGAGCAAGGATTCAATTTCGAATACATTTAACTTTCTCATAACATGTGTAATTAACAATTGAAAAACTTCCGAATTAATGATTTGGAAAATATTTTTTTAAAAAGGATGGCTCATATCGCTCATAATAATTAATGAATGAAAAATATTTTCATTATTTATAACAATTTTTACCTAAACGTATTCTTGCGGGTAACGTCACCCTAAATAAATAGTCATTAAATAGGTCGTCTGACGTGGCCTTTTTTAATACTACTCGCAGTCTCACCGGAAAATACTTCCGACTCGCCATTTTCAACGCCTCTCCTCTCGCGACGGTGTGATCGCGAAGCCCGGCGGCGACCAAATGCCAAGGTGCTGCTTCGGCTCTTCGCCGCCGCGGCCGCTCTCCTCCTTCTACGGCCTCGTCCCCCCACCGCCGGCAGCCCCGCTCCGCCGCGTCTCCGCCGTCTCCGCCGCCCGCGCCGGCCCCGCCATGTCCGGCCCCCATCCCTCCCTCGAGGTCCTCGGCGGAGGCCGCGACCTATTCCTTCCGGCTCTGACGACGCTCGACCGGCCGTACTCCCCGTTCCCCGTCGTCGGCTGGAACCGCCACGTCGAGACGATCTTCGCCTCCTTCTTCCGGTCCCTCCCGGACGTCAGGCTCCGGCGGGAGTGCCTCCGCACGCGCGACGGCGGCGCCGTCGCCCTCGATTGGGTCTCCGGCGACGACCGCAGCGTGGCGCCGGATTCGCCGGTCCTGATTTTGCTGGTACGTGGCGGCATTCATGCGTTTCTCTCGATTGTTTTCCGTTTGGTTGCCCACAAATTGGAGGAACTAAGCTCGTAATTTAGGGAAGAAAATGCTATTTTTACTGGATAATTTGGAAAACCACGACAAGATGGAGATGGATTTCATCCCATCGATCCATGTAGTAAAAGTCGGATGCTGTTTATGCTTTGTGATGGCCCGATTTTCTCGCACTTGCATAGCTTTCATACAACGCGCTGGCTTGTGATTAGACTGGAGTATAATGCTGTCTTTGAGCTATTTGTCGCGATCTGTAATGTTGAATTGAGTTCGATCTAGTGGTTGATTGCAGCCTGGTTTGACGGGTGGCGGCGGAGATTCGTACGTGAGGCATATGTTGGTGAGAGCTAGAAGCAAGGGATGGCGAGTCGTGGTGTTCAATAGCCGTGGCTGTGGAGATAGTCCGGTCACCACACCTCAGGTAATAGAATCCAACCCATTCAGCATGCCTTATCTTTCACATTTTTCCTGGACAATTCGATACTGCAAGCTGTTAATCCAGGACTGATGAATGGGACTCTTCTACAGAGAAATTGTTGTAGGGCGATATAGCTCTTATTATTGCAGCCGTTCTTGATTTGTGATCAAATTAACTGTGGGATGCAACTAAAAGACTCTGACTCTAAATTTAGTTTCACTAGAATTATTGTGCTGATAGCAATTTTTTGCTTGCGCACAGTTCTATTCAGCTTCGTTTACGGGTGATCTACGTCAAGTAGTAGCCCACGTGGGTGATCGGTATCCTAAAGCCAATTTATATGCTGTTGGCTGGTCTCTCGGGGCAAACATTCTCGTTCGCTATCTTGGAGAGGTAAGGTAATTGAGTTTTGGTGCCCAGTTCTGCTCTGATGTCATATGTATGTAAACGCTGTCTTCGATTTACCAGATCTTAATAGTAATTTCTATGATAGAACAATATGGGATCTGTGATGATACTTAGAATTTATAATCGAGTTACAAGGCTTTCTTCAGCTCATTTCTTCTTAACTCTGCATAGATATGGGCCTAGGCCAATAAAACTAGTTTTGCCAAAATATTCCTTAAAAATTTGTTTTGAAGAGTTCGGGTAAATCACTGCCCTCCTCAGAGAATTTTTTGTCGTCTAAGATGGGTTTGCATTTGAAGGACATTCTGCTGCTGTGGCATTCTCTATCTTAAGAAATACTTTGGTTGTGTTACCCTTTTTTCTACAACAGTAAGTTTTTTTGACTACTTTGGTCTTGGTTTATGTATTACATGGAAGCAGTTTACTCTATTTTTTGTACTTGCTCTTGGTGAGAACAGGCTAGGGTGGGGGGAGGGATCAGTTTTTATTCTAAGCTTTAGATAGCATTGTTAGTTTCTATTTTCTATACATTTTGTCACCCTTTAAATTCCTGGTTCATGGTATACTCATGGTTCATCAATGTTTTCACAATGTCTTTTTCTCAGGAATCTCATACTTGCCCTCTTTCCGGAGCTGCATCATTGTGTAATCCTTTCAATTTAGTCATTGCAGATGAGGATTTCCGTAAGGGCTTTAACAATATTTATGACAAAGCTCTTGCACGTTCTCTACGGGAGATCTTTAAGAAGTAATCATGTACTTCTTTTTCATGCATGAATAGATTTCTCTCATTCTCAAATTAGAGGCAGAGTTATATCATACTTCATACAGGCATCTCCTCCTTTTTGAAGACATGGGTGGCGAATATAATATCACATTGGCTGCTAATGCGAAAACCGTCAAAGAGTTCGACGAAGGATTGACCCGTGGTACGTTTTTCTTGTTGACATGGATGCCTTTGGTGCTAGTGGGTTCATGGGCCTGCAGGAGCATGTGTATTGTTTTGGACATCCATCATCCAAAATCATGAAATTTTGCCCTGTGACCATTTCAAAGTGTCTTACATGTGACCAGTGTAATCACACATTGTTATTATGCTTGCAGTTTCATTTGGTTTCAAGTCAGCTGATGAGTACTATGCTAATTCAAGCAGTTCGGATACCATAAAGCATGTGTGCAAGCCTTTACTGTGCATACAGGTTATCAAGAGATTTCTCATTTTATGTGTTATTTCGATGAATTGCTGTTGCACCATTTCTGAAAAAAAGAGAGGAGCTTTTAGATTATTTATTTGTCAGGTTCACTATAATATGCATCTGCAGTAAATGGGATCTCTATATACATGTAAATATATAGATTTGCCTAAAAAATGGTAGAGATGGTCCTTCGAGTTGCAATGCTTGTCGGTCTAACAATGATACATTTATATATAAATTATTTATGAAGTTTAAAAATGTCATTTCAGAGCTGGGTGTGTACTTTATATGCTTGCAATTAAATGATCTGTTTCAAATTGATACATTTGTTGAGTCACAGAGAAATTACATTACGCTTTAATGGTCCCAATTTTGACAAGGCTGCTAGAATAAGGACGTGGGCAGGTGTTGAAAACCTGAGATTGGTTACTTTTTTATTAAAAACAGGCAAATTTTATTCTTGGAGAATTTTTTTACGCAAGAAGATAAGACAGACACTTAGGGTGCGTTTGTTTGTGTTTACATTTTTTTTTTTTTTGGGGAACGAAATAAAAAAACTATTTCATTCCTGGGAACAGTTTTTGAATAAAAATGCGCGTTTGGTAAATTTGTTCTGAAATAAAAAAAAAAGAACAAAAACATGTTTGGTAAATTTATGTTCTTTTTTTTGTTTCTTTTAATTTTTTAATGTTTATTTTTTATTTTTCATTTTTTTCTTTCTTTTTCTTTTTTTTTTTTTCTTGCTTTGGCCGGTCGGCGACCGGCCGATGAGGGCCAGCCGGCGGCCTCGCCCAGCCACGGCGAGGCTCGCCGGCCCCGGCGAGGCCGAGCTCGCCCAACCGGCCCTCGTCGGCCGGTCGCCGGCCATGGCCGAGGCCGGCGACCGGCCAAAGCAAGAAGAAGAAGAAAAGAAGAAGAAGAAGAAAAGAGAAGAGAAGAGAGAGAGAAATTGTTTCTTGTTTTGTTAAACAAGAAACAACTTTTTTTTTTCTTGTTTTGTTTTTTTTTGTTAGGGAACAAAAAACATATTTGGAACAAAAACGCAAACAAATGCGTTTCTGTTCTTTTTTTGTTCTCGGGAACAAAAAAACAGAAAAACTGTTTTTGAACAAAAAAAAAGAACATAAACAAACACAGCCTTAGAAGCTTGGTATGGCTCATTGTTTGCCTTTCTAACATGCCCAAGAATCATCTGCAAGTAAAGGAAGAATTGCAGGAATATATGTTCAGTTTATTTTGTGGACTATAATCTTACATGTTGGTACTACACATTGTTTAAGTTCTGTAAGGACATATGATTATTCAAGTTACAGGAAATAACCAAAGAGCATAGAAAAAGTATACTACTGTAAGTCAAAGAAATGAATAAGATATACCCAATAGTCCTAGATATGATACTATGTTCTCTTCAGCTGGTTATCCATGACTTTTGCTATGTACCATGGAAGAGTTTCCTGGATGGTAAGTTAATAAAAAAGATTTTCTGATGAAACACATCCAATCAGATGAACATTCAAAAACATTTGATTGACTTATAGTTTTCAATGAAGTTTAAATTACTACAAATGTCAAAGATCCTAATGATGAGAAATTGGTTTGCACTGAGAACCTGTAGCTTGGAATCATTCTGAATGCCAAAGGGATCAAGATTATTTCTCAAGCTTTATTGAATGACTTGAGTTGTTGAATGTTGTTGTATTGAAGAGTAAAAGGGAGAGATATAATATGATTAGGATGCTAAGTAGATATGACTGAAGTTTGGTATAATAAAAAAAAACAACTGATTTGACTGGAGGATTGTGCATAGAATAGATATTTTCAGCTCCTAGTGTACAAATTTTCTGTTGATGCTTTTATTCAAGACTTGTGGTCTCTTTTCAGGCTGCAAATGATCCTATCGCGCCAGCTCGGGGAATTCCTCGTGAAGATATCAAGGTTCGTCATAAAGATCCCAATCCTTGTAATAAAGGGCTTACTGCAACACAACTTTATCTTCTGAAGTGTCTCCTCTCCCTCAACATCTCTTTCGTAGAAGTGTTAAATTATTTCAATGATTTCCTCCTAGATTCTTTAATAGGCCACAGAACGGATGTAATTTTAGTTACTGACCCTCATCCCTATGCCTTCCTCTCTATATGTCCATTCCCTAATGTGGTGTTAAGTGATCGTTAGAGCATCGATTAGTAAATCTCAGTTGCCTCTGTTGTCTCTACCACCAGCAGACCACTACCTCTGATTGTGGAAGAAACTCGGTAATATCTCTTTCAGATGGGATATTGTGCATTCATACAGTTTAGTGAGCTGTAGCTCCTTGACTATCTTCTTCGGAGGTAGCTAACTTAGTTTATGCCTCGAATCTCTTCATGCTTCCCTCTCAAATCCTCCTTTCACACGATATCTGAAAAACTCTCCGCAGTATAGACCACCATATTAGTTTCAGTTAAGACACTGATCCATCGTGGGATTGACAGATTCTGTAACTCGTGGATTGTTCTTTAATTTAATTTAATCAACTCGCACCATTTTCTGAATTTAAAGGTAACATGCAAGGCCTAGTGACTTGCATATCTAAATTAAGCACATTCTTATTAAGTGGTGTTCTGATAATAGTTCTATAGGAACACGTGCAATGCAACATTTTTTTGGATCAAAAAGTTGAGAGACAACTAGAAGAGCCATAGGATTGTCTGCTAAATTGAAATGTCAGTTGAAATTTTGGTCGAGAAGAGTGAGAGAGCGACCTTAAGTATGTAAGGCACGTGTTGTTATCTCCTTTTTCTTATTCAAGGGAAGTGAAAATTTTCTATTCCTGAAATGGTGATATATGGACACATGTAAACACAGGCTGACAGAAGCATGTACTCTCTCGCTCTCTCCCCCTCCCCCATTGAGTACTTGAGCTCAAAACGTCCATCGGACCTCAATTTTTCATTGTCGTCCTTATGAATTTGTATATGCTGTGTGCATCTGCTGTCCTGTTCATATATGTAATCCCTCTCTTCGACGTACTTTTTCTCACTGCAGGAAAACCCGAATTGCTTGTTGATAGTGACTCCAGAAGGCGGTCATCTTGGGTGGGCTGCGGGTGCAGAGGCTCCTCTCGGAGCTCCTTGGACTGATCCTGTGGTTATGGATTTCCTCGACCATTTAGAGAGACGAGTATCTCAACCCGGTGCTTCTCTCAGCAAAGATGAGGATAGTAAACACGACACGGAAAACTTGCATTGCCTAGAGGTCTAATAAGGAACTCTCCTCTCTTCTAAGTGCCTCTTCAATATCAATCTTGTTCCTCCTCTGCCAAGGAGGCCATCTGATTATTTAGTAATCACTCGGAAGCCTAATGAAATAATGCTTCCACAAGTCATGTATTTTGTGGTCCGTCGAGTCAAAGTAACAACTGGCTCGAGAACCATAACGATTCATCATGTATTATCAGATTTCGTACATAATTCAATGAAATGAAATCGCGATTTGTCTACCTGAATAAGACTTGATGATGTCGATCTAGCATGTCTGCAGCAAATCACCTCTTCTGTCCACCAGCAACTATGATCATCATTTTCCATCTCATTGTAGGATGATTCCCCTTACATGAGCTTCTTGACCATGCCAAAAACTAAAATTATGCCGCGTCATGTGCCCTTCTCGACTTATATTTGTGGAACCTTTTCCCATACCGACCAGTACGTGCGATCACATCAATTTTCGTTATGCAAGATTGATTTTTCTTCTATTTCGAAGACTCATGCGCGACCAGTCCAGAAAATAAGGGTCGAATTTGAAGGATCGAATTTTTCTTACTTGCAATATAGTCCTACTGCTATATTGTTTTGACAGTTTCAACAAATCCAGCAAACTATAGTTCTTTGTACTCTGTACATGATCAAGGGAAGGAATCCAAATATTTCCCATTTACGTATATACTCATTTGTTTGTTAACCCTTTGAATTAAAAAAAGAAAAATTCTGACATAATCAAATACAATCCTATCGTATAAACCGCTTATACCATTAGATCTAGCAGCTCATATAGCCCATACGTCTGTTTTAAATTTTCATATATTTGGACTAGATACATGCGTTTTCTTCTTATGTGATTTTTTTTTTTTTCTGGCATATTCATGCATGTTGGATGCTTATTTCTTAGGCGTATTGTATATTGCTCACTTTGATTATTTGTTCTTATTTGACTCCATTTGTTTTGTAGAAAATGAATAAGTTAAAAAAATATTATCTTAGAAATACTCTTTCATATCACTTATAAAAATAAATGGATGAAAAATATTTTTATTGTCCACGAAAATATATAAATAATTATTGTCAATAATGAAAATATTTTTTTCATTGGTTAATTATTTTAATCAATACAAACGATCACTTTTAAGAAAATGTCTTCCAAATCAATCATTTTTTGCGAAACAGAACTTTCATTAAATTATTTTCTCCTCCATATTTTAAGAGTTTTAGGAGATTATTTCTCCCCCTCATAATGCTTAACCACCAAACGTCTTACTGTAGTAGCTTGTCTTGAACTCTCTTGATTGAAGGGCTAATTTTCCTCCAACCAAAATTACCCTTTTCACCATCTTAAAAATCTATCAATTTCGCCTTAAAATCTTGCACTTCTGACTCTAATTATACCAAATAATATCCCCCAAGTGTGAACATCGCTAGAGCCACTTCGTTTCCCATTCAAAGAATTACTTTCCCTTTTCTTCAAAAGTCAACATTCTCGAGATTTGCGTGGTTCTTCCCCTTGAGAAAGCCAATTCCTAATCCTCAAGAGGCTAAATCAAGAAAGGTTCTTTTGACTAATCGTCTGCCCATTGGGACTCCATCCTAATTTTAATAAAGTTAGTTTTGACTAGAATGGACCTAACTTTTGAGCAAAAAAGAGGGTCAACCTCAGTCAACAGAGCTATGTTTACCCTAAAATTCCAATTTGCCCATCCTTTTCTCAACAACTTACATTAATTAAACAAAAGTTAGTACTGCCTTTTTCTTTTAGTTCAGAAAAGTTAACATTGACTCAGAAAAGTGGGGATTCATGTTGGGGATTACCGGAATGCGAAGTCGTCGAGTTGACCAAGCTGGGCCTGGCTTTCCTACATTCATGGGCCTGATGGCCTCATCCTCTACTCTTTACAATATACCCTTTACGATCTGAAATCGAAAAGAGCAAAAAAAAAAAAAAAAAAAAAAAAAAAAAAATCACGCTTCAACCATACCACCAATCGAAATTATAGAATTTTAAAGTGCGGGCTTTCGTACGATTGATGGGAGATCCAAATCCCGTACCATGCAATTATGATGATAACGAAAATAATCGACATTCGGTTCGGCCTCTATTACCTTTGATGTACTTGGATTATGACTTCTAATTATTTCGCTCCCCAAGCCATGAACAGTGACAAGGGCTACAAATGGAGAATCGGGTAGGTTTTTTTTTAGATCGACACTCCATGTTACTCTAGTCGAACGGACCACAAATGCTTTCCTGAACATTTAGTGTGTAAGAAGTTAACATAAGATAATGCACAAAAACGGATTAGAAGTTTTCATAATTTAGGTAAAGACCATGATCAAATCATAAACATTTTCATCGATGCGATTGAGTCCAAAATCTTTTTTTGAAAACGTAATCCATTCATTAGTCTTTCATTTTATGCAATTAAGTCCTAACTTTCAATCGAAAAGAACAACAAAGTCCCGAACACATACCGAAAGAGTGCAGATTAAGGCTGTAATAAACAATT
This sequence comes from Eucalyptus cloeziana, assembly GCA_014182715.1. NCBI lineage: Eukaryota > Viridiplantae > Streptophyta > Magnoliopsida > Myrtales > Myrtaceae > Eucalyptus > Eucalyptus cloeziana. The sequence continues at coordinate 6,973,080 of CM024638.1, forward strand.
CATTTCCAGTACTACATGGGCAATTAAAAAAAAGAAAACCCGTTTTCCTAGCTTCTGAACAAAAAGTGTATGTACATGAAACTCCAAATTGCCAAAATCTCAAAATCGGCGTGAACGACATACAATGGTCTTGCTCAGAAATTGTTCTATCCCACTCTTTATTAAATTGTCGCAGCATTGAATACGAAATTCAATATGTCGTGGCCTACGTGTTCGTGCTCGAAATTTTCTAACACCAAGAAAATTATGCCACCGTCGTTCGTCTTTCCTACGTCGTTTGGTTCTCGGAGAGAATCTTCCCCCTCAATCAAAGACAAACTCGTGGAGTAGGGTTAGCCCAAAAAGCCATTGAATATACTCGAAAAAGCGTAGTTGGCCTTTTCCCTACTTTTCAACCACTCTCCCATTTTAGACCCATCTCTTTATTATTAATATTATTAATATCATTATCATCATTATTATTTTCATCCCAGGAAAAAGGGGTATAATTTCAATTTATAAAAATAATTTAATTTTTCTTTTTCTTTTTGTCCCCCCTCACGAGCGACAGCAAATGCTTGTCCTTTCCAACACCACCGCCAGCTATCGAGCTACCCACGAAAGAATTAAGGGGAATTTGAATGCCAGCTGTGACATGACAACCCCAAATAATCCAGGAAATAAATTCTAATTAAGGTTCACTAAAATACACGAGAAATAAATGACGTAAATGAGCTATTTTTATATTTTATACGGAATTTGGTCGATGAAACGGGAAAAAATGCCTTGTAACTCATGGTTTGCTCCCACCAAAATCTTCGCAAGAGTACTTGGTAATTAAGTTTTCACGTTTTTGTATTCAGTCCGTCCCGAAATATGATAGATCGCGCTGAAACTCTGTATGTAATTCGATATACGAAAATGTAGATCTACAGACACGAGCACTGAATGAACCTAGACAACAAAGGGTTTACGATGAATGTTACAATTTACATCCTGTTTCCACGCCTGTGAACTGAGAAATGGTCAGAGTAGGTTCTGAGGTTTAGGCTTTCGGTTTTGACTCCATGCGAACGAAGCGAAGCAACGCAGGAATTAGGGAAAGGCTGTAAAGGCGCCGGAGGGAGAGAGAGAGAGAGAGAGGGAGAGGAGACAACGCGGTTACTGTGCGATGGGAAACAAAGGGAAAGAGCAGAAAACAAGGTAGCGATAATGATAAGGTCTTTTAACTCTTTATATTGTGGAAAGAGAAATAAAGTTTGTAACTCCATTCAAACCCCGCACAGAGAGAGGGTAAAAAGGCGGGTTAAAAAGAAAAGGAAGAGAAAGAAAAAGGAGCTTTATCCAGCTTTAGGAGAAAAATTCTTGCTTGATTCGGAAGAAATGGAAGAAGAACGCAGAAGATTGCGAAAGAAGAGATGGAGATTGAGTGTAAAGGAAAGTGCGATACTCATTTCCCTACTCGTTACGACCTTTTGGGATCAGACGTAGGGGGGAAAAAGGTTTGCCAATCAAGATCCAGATTAGATGGTTAGGTTTTGAACATATTGGGCAGGTGGAAATGGAATTTGCTTTGGTGGGTGCCGACACAAACAGGAAATATTCTGGTTTTCGTTTGAACTTATTATCTTCCATAAGTTTTTTAGCCTCGGTGGTCTGTTCAAATTAGAAACTAATTAGAGTTTCGAGCTTTTAGTAGTGTGGGGTTTCATATTTGACTTATTCTTGGCACACTTCACTACCCGATATGTGGATGTGATGTGTGGATGTGATTTGCTTTTCATCAATCGAGACATAAGTATTTAGTTAAAAATTCGACTTAAATGTTGTGCAATTGATATCATGGGCACTTGGTAGATTTATTTAACTCTAAAATTTCACTAAATCTCGATAGAGATGAATCCACTTCATTTTAGAAGAACACCACATCAAATTTTCTGCCTGAAGCCTCCGAAAGAATCCGGAAGTCGTGGTCTTAACCCTCCACATTTTCCCAAAAACAAGTGAAACCAAGAAGAAACTGAGGCCTCATGGAGAAAAAAGAGGAGGGTGAATTGAGCGATGTGAAATATGGACCCAGAAGAGCTAGGGTTAGGGTCAACACAAAAAGAACCTTTTGCTGAAACATTTCTTGGAATCAGGGGAAAAAGAAAAATAAGAAAAATGAAAAATATATGAGAGAGAGAGATAGAGAGACCATATGAGGCTTTTTGTGGTCCAGAGAGCACCTGAACGAACCGCAGGAAGCTGACTCCAAGACTACAAAAGAAAAAGAAAATTTGTCAGTCAGTCTTCGCCTGTCGTCATCTCGAATCCCCCGCGAGCTAAGTAAAAAGAGCAAGAAAACAAACGAGAAAATAACTCCATAAACAGGAGTAAATAATTGCACTGAACGAGGGTAGTTTTACCTTTTCCATGCACAAAAGTTAAAAGTAAGAGCATCTGCTATGCCCTCCTCAATTCAAATTTTTATATATAAAACTATTTTTGACACGAAACCCATGAATTAGCTCATCAACCCAAGACGTGGTTGACTTGTTGTTGGTGTGCTCTTTCTTCTGTAGTGTATCATCATGTCATGATTCATGACTCCATTATCAACCTTGCATCACATACCCTACTCGTTTGTCTTCTTAGGCAACTTAGGGTTACTGGGGTCCTCTAGTTTTTCGGCACAAAAAAAGAAAAAGAAAGATATAAAGAAGAGAAAAACCTTAAGCAAAAGCAAGGAGGTAAAAGTGGGTTAGTTAGATTTGTCATGTGACGAGCACTACAGAGACGCTGACAAAAAGGAAATAAAGTATAATATGTAGTGATCCTTTTTTTTTTTTTTTTTTTTTTTTTTTAAGTCGATTATTTAAGTAGTCTGAATATCTTTGAGGGAATCAATTGGGTTTTATACCAATAAAAAGAGATATAATAGCACAAATGGTCCATAAACTTTGGTTTAATGTGCAATGTTGTTCATGAACTTTTAATTTGTGCAATATAATCCCTAAATTTTGACTCAGTATGTGATGTTGCTCATAAATTTTTAATTTGTTCAATATAGTCTTTGAACTACTAGAAAATGTTCAATGTATTCCCCAAACTACATGAAAATGTTTAAAGGTTTATAGACCGCATTTAAAGTTGAATCAAAGTTTAGTAGCTATATTGAACAAATTAAAAATTCAAGAATAACACTGCACATCAAACTGAAGTTCAAGGACCATTTGTATCATCTTCTCTACAACTGAAAAAATGAGAAGAAAATGCTAACAAAGGATTTTGGAGCAATAGAATCCCGGATAGAATTTTAAGCGATTCATTTTTGCGTGAGATAGTAGTTTCATATTTTTGATTATCATGAGTTAAATTCTGACTTCAATCATGAGTTTTATGGTTGGTCTGGCTGAGTTGGTTTTATGGAATTTTAACTGACAAAATCATCCTTTTTCTTCTTCTTAATGTAATTGTTATAGTATAAGTTATTCGTTGAGCATATTAAAGTATTCCATAGTATGGCCATTATATTATACAGACAAGAGCTAATTAGGTGCAGACAATGTGCAGATACTATGTCTTAATAGCAAAATATCCACTTAGCAACTCCATTACCTCTTCTTTAACTTTCTATTAGAATCGCATGAATTATGATTGTCATTGGTCCTACGTTCTTTAAGAAGTTGTAAGTACACCCTGTAAAGCACAAGCTACCAAAAATTAATCATGCATTTTTACCAAGGACCAAATATCCGATTTTTACTTTATTTTCATGAGGGATTTGGACAAGAGGGAGAGAATAGAAAGGGCTAAGCTACAGCAAGCCATATAGGCACGTCATCGATATTGAAAGCTTTTCATGAGAGAGGCAAGTTGTCTCTTCCTTGAAAAAAAAAATGTGTATGTGATCGTTACATATCAGAGATAAAGGGCAGGGAGAGAGGATAAATCTCGATTCAATGTTCACCACATAAGTAGATTTACAAATGCAACTTATATATATGTCGTGACTTTCATTGTTTATCGAGTTCATTGGCTAAAGTGAGAATACAGGAAATATGTGCAAAAGCTAACCACATAAGATAAAATATCCTCCTTATTTAAAACTGTGGAGGGTTGTTTGTGAATTTCGCTATGATAATTTTGAAATAATGTCCATTGCCTGATTGGGTTTTATTCTTCTTTTAGAAATATGTTCTAAGCTAACTACGTATGCCGAGACGCATATATTCATATTCTTTCTATTTGCTCGTGTACGTCGGTAGTCTAGTATACGGTAGTTCGAAGGGGGGCATTTTCGGTAAGGATGATGAATTGTAGGGCCAAGGCGGTCTTTAATATTGTTGCCTCTTTTTGTCCTTTTTCGCTCCCCTCCTCTCCTTCCTTGCCCTTTTTATCTCCATCACTCTCCTTCTCAATTCTCACAACCCAACCTCAACCATCTCTCTCTCTCTCTCTCTCTCTCTCACTTCTCCATTATCACACAACTCTCTCTCTCTCTCTCTCTCTCTCTCTCTCTCTCTCTCAATCTCTTGCTCTCAATCTCTTGCTCTCAAACTCAGAGACAATTCCAAGCATCTCTCTTGGGCTCCAAATGGGAGGGGAAGCCAATCTTTTTGAGGGGAATGTTGTCTGGCTCGAGGCCGCGAACCGTAGATCCGCCAATTTTTCCTCTCCAATTGGATCAATTGTTCTCTAGATCTTCGCATCGTTCACCGATCTAGCGTTAACGGCGTCGGACCAGGCTTCATTCCCCCCAATTATTGCTCTTCCAATCTTCAAGAACGTCTCGGTGCCTGAGGTACGAGAGTTTTGAGTATGATCCTCTCCCTCTCTCAAAAAGGTCGGATCTTTTTAGGGCTATGATTGGTATGGAATATTTATAGATGTGGCTTGTGGGTTGTTTGTTACTCGTATGTGCATGAGCAGATCATTGTGTAATGATGATGGGTTTTGACTATCTTTTTGTTTTTTTTTGGGGTTCTGACTGAATGAGGAAAAGTTTCATCATTACGCTTTGAAAGATTCACGGATGAGTTGTTGGGAATTTTTTTTTTGGGTGGATCTGTGTCAGTCTCTGTTTTTTTCTTTGGTTCAAACTGAGTTGAGATTCAGATTCATCATTGGACTATGATTTTCTTCATGATGCTTTGAGTATCTTCTCTGTCTGTTTATGCTCCTTCGCTCGTTCACTCTCTTCACCTTTTCCGCAGGAAAGAATGAGACTTTAGGGTTTTCATTTGTTCTCACCCTTTTTTGTTTTATTTCCAATTCTCGTATTCACATGTGATCTCACTGTATAAGATTAGAGTTTTCTCCGACACGAGTCAGATGATTATCACTTTATCTGTCTTAGTCAAATTAAACTGGCTCCAGGCTGTTTCCTTCTTTTTTTTTCTTTTCTTTTTTTTAAGCATAAGTTAAAGGCTGTTTCTTCACTGAAATTATTAGCATAAAAGAAAGAATTCTCTGCACAATGTTTCAGACTCACGTGGATCTATCGCATGGGCACCAGTTCTTGGTCTTTCTGTATGTTTTTTGTCATGACCATTCAATGTTATGCAACTTTGATGGAGATGCATGGGTAGCGACATGAACTGTTGCTATAATACCAAAAGATATAGCCCTCGGATCAGATTGTTTCTTAGCGTCTCTTCTGATTAATTTGGTCTCAAGTGCATGCATTCTCGTATCATACAAATCACTGATTATATTGGAATGTCGATATCTCGAATCATATATACCATGTATGACACATACCTTGGTGGTTAAACCTGAGCCTAGTATACGGATGAGAAACTGGGAGATAAATACCCTTTCTTGGCTTCGTCACTGAAAGCAGCATTGGCGAACTTGTACTGAAGAAGATAAGACTTCTTCTTGTCTTTGTTTTTTTTTCGTAATGACTTGGAAAACGGCAATGCATCGATATTCATTGTTGCAGAAACCCTATCAGTACCTGGGGAGATCTGATACCGCAAAGAATTGCGTTTTGAATAGCCCTTTTTTTTGTTTAGGGGAGAGAAAGGAGGAGTGGTGAGTGATGTGATTTGTGATGGACGATGGGACCTCTGATGTTGCTAGACCTTCCGGTGTTGTCTTGTGCAAGAAGAGTTGCCTTGTACTACTCCACATGAAATGAGCACCGCCCATTATTTTATTAGTAAAGCGTTACCCATTTGATTTAATTTAGGACCAAATTGAATAATGGAATATCTGCAGGTAATTTTTGGCGATAGCTTTAGTAATATCATTTTTCGTGGAGAGAAACTTGTTTATCCATATGCTAGGCATATCAAGAGAGACAGAATGATATGATTTATAAACCTAGAGAGAAAGGAGGTTTCTGAATTCGTTCCCTCCCTTGATAGTCTTAAAGGAAGAACATATGATAACAATCAATCCAATTTCAGTTGCATAAATCAAACATATATTCCAATGTGTGTCCTCTTGTTTCCTTTACCTCTGAGCTCTTCAGTTAGGGTTTGGGGAGACAATGTGATTAAAAAGGAGAACAACCACGAGAGGAACGTCATCAATAGGAAAACAATGGCCATTTTTGTTCTTCTTGTTGATGATGATGGGGTTTTAGTGCTGTGTGCATCATTCTGTCATCAATTTCTGAAGCCAAGAGAAGACCACACTGGGCTGGAGACTGAGTCATAAATGGCTCCTTCTGACTACTCTCTCTCTCTCTCTCTCTCTCTCTCTCCCCCTTTTAGATTTTCTCTCTCTTCCACATACACACAGCGAAGTGGAGTCAACATCAGCATTTACCACAGGAATTCACCTTTACCCAGAAGACTGTGATCATTAATTCATCATGGACTACGATGTATCCTCTGTGCATTTGGCAGTGTACCAGTGAATGAAAACATTTTTCTTTTTTGTTTTGAATCTCATCAAAGATGGTGAACACAGCCAAGTCCTTTTCCTAATTAATTATCAGTAGTCATGTTCATATCACGTGAACTATGTGTCCATATCCATACGACATCTCAGTTCATATGTGGACACGACACTGCAGATACAATCACTCGTGCTACAATTAATACGTGGGACGGTGCAGTAGATAAGTGCTCTGTGATAAATTATTGACTTGAAATGTCTCATAAGAGCAGATGCAAAGATTTAATGTGTTCAAGTCTGTCTTTCTATGTAATTTGAACTCAAATACCTGAAATCTTTGTCTTATCGATTGTTTGTTTTATATTCTTTTTAACTTGCTTAGTTAGGACATAGTTCCAAGGCTACTCTGCACTGTACTTTTGGAATTCGATCTGGTTTGACTTTCTTGGAACTTAGCTGCATTGATTTGTTATGTTTGTGACCCACCCAATGTGACTTTCTTGCTTAGATTCTCACGCCCGCGCGCACTCCATAGTTTTGTGAACAGGCGGGGGAGACAAGAGTCAAAACATCTAATCGATACAAAGTGGTGAAAAGAAGACGAGGGTCTTGTTCTGTGTGGTAAGAAAGAAAATGAGGAATTGGTAAGAATGTATGTATGTACATTGAATTGTGAAAAGGAGGGGAAAGAAGAGGTGCGCACACTCCATACTTTCATGATCAGACGGCAGATGAGAGACAAAACATCTAATCGATACAAAGTGGTGAAAAGAAGACGAGGGTCTTGTTCTGCATGGTGAGAAAGAAAATGAGGAATTGGTAAGAGTGTATGTATGTACATTGAATTGTGAAAAGGGGGGAAAGAAGAGATTCACGGTCTGAACTCCACATGAAACAGAAGTAGCAATTCATGGCTCATAGAAAAGTGAATCCACAAAGCCTTTATCTTTTAATAATCTCTCCCTTTAAAAAACCCTTTGTCGTTTTAAAGTGATGCAGAAATAGAGTTTCAGCCGAAAGTGACACCAAGACAGCTAACTTTCTTCTCTTTATTAATCTCACACTACATTAATTCATTCATCTTTTCCTTTCGAAGTTTGGTCATCGTTTTACAAAATTTAAACGAGGTGTATAAAAAAAGACTAGTGGATGAGTACGTGGTAAGTTTGGATCAGGAAAAAATGGGCGAACAAGAAATCGGCTGAATTAACAACAGCACAAATTGGTCGTTGAGAATAAAGCTTTCGGTGAAAAAGGATTAACTTGAGTGCTAAGGGTTTGTCTCTCCATCGCCAATAAGTTGCCTGCATCAAGTCATAGCAGACACAGACATTCAGCGACAGGCATTTCGTTGGTCCCAAACTGTCCATTCATTCATTTACAACCCTAGAACACAAAAGTGAGCAATATGTTCTAAAACATCAACTTTCTTCGTTTGCCGGAAGAATGACAGAACTGGACAATTTTTTCTTTAACAAAAACCAAACCCTAGTGACTCACTGAAGATTTGTCCCCATGTTCCTGGATTTTTTTTTTTTTTTTAAATAAGAAGTCCCGGAAGCTTTTTATAAAGAAAGTCACCTTCCCTAATTTGATACCTATGTTTAACAAAGAAGAACATGATGTAAAAGATATCTCTTAAGAAAGCTTTCGAAAGTCTAATTAATAAACTGATATAAAAAAATAAACGATCCTAGAATGTTTCTCATTTGCAGTATTTTTTACATGCACTTTGGCTTACTTTTAACTTCATCTAATGAAGTATATGACTTAAATAAGCGAAAATCTTGAAACAAAACGAAATATTTTACAAACATTTGTTGGGTCTAGAACCTTTCTTTTTCTTTTTATTAGAGGGGAATGAGAATATACAGTGTATGAAATTGGATTGAAAAAAGTGGAAACTTGTTCTCGCCCGGGCATTACACCTGAAGATTAGTTAAGGCACAGAGGTTTTACATTAATTTACATCATTATGACTCCTTAATGGCTGAGAAAGTCATACCCTCGCTACTGAACTAGCTAGACTAGTCTGATGAATTGGGCCGGCCTTTCAATTTGAATTGGGCTTGATTTATCAGCTTGTTTGTCTCTCTCAAAGGGCCAAGAAAATGGTCGAAGCATCACGCACAATTGCACATGCACAACATTAGGCGGGGCCTTTTCTTTAAGGTTCCGTTACTACTATGTTTTTCTGGGCCATAGGATCCATGCTAGGGCTTGCAAGTGAGTCGCGTTGAGCCGATATAGTGCTAAGCTAAGACTCAGCCCGACTCCCCGTGCTCGGTGCTCGAAACTCCGCTCAAGCTTGATGGAGTGTTAAAACTTTTGCTCGTGAGCTCGACTCGAATAGGTAACCGAGATTCTCGACCTCGACCTCGACTCGACTAGCATGATCCTTTTTTTTTTTTTTTTTTTTAATTAATGATTGTTTTTCAACTCGAGAACCAAATTAGAAACTTGCATAGAGGAGTTGGATATGATCAGGAGTGATCGACAAACCAAGACTGTCAGAATTGACTCAAAAGTTATTACTGACTTGGGAACGGCGATTGGCGATGGCCATTTGATGGTGGTTCGATTGATGGAGGTGGTAAGAGGTCGACTACATATCGGAAATGATTTTTAGTCTCATTAAATTCATAGATCCTCTTTTCCATTCATAATTTTTTATGTATTATTTTCCTTTGTTGATCATAAAAAATATTTTCTTTTAATCCACAAAAGGGTGCGGTTTATGTTGACTTTCTACAGCGTTTTTTTTTGGACGAACTTTGTTCTAACTTTTGAAAGTTCTGGCTCTATCGTAATGCTAGGCATGGAAAAATCTTTAGATGTATATGAACGCCAATTCCTAAAGTAACGTGGCTTGTTTTTCTTTTTTCATATGTCAATGTAGAACTTCTCCTTTCTCATTCTCTCAGGAAGGTCAAATCAATGCTAACAAACCCTAACTTTTCCGAACCGTGCCAAACATCCAAAAATGAGAAATTATGTGTTCCGCCAATAGTTTTTCTTCGTTCAAACGAGCCACCAGATTTCGTTCCTAGTATAATTCCTCTCCAATAATGCTAGGTTGGAAAGCTAAACAATGTTACAAACTTTAACCTATATGACATCGAACATGATTGATGGGTTTATCTCTATGTATTTGGTGACTCGTTTTTCCATGGCCAAATGGGCATTGAGATTCACTTATGCTTATTTCATTTGTAATAATGCTAGGTAAATTAAGAACCGTTCACATAATGGTATGGTACCCAATGTTTCAAACTTTTCATACGGCGTTGAGTATGATCAACCGCTCGTTTTAATGCCCCTAATTACATCAACTCCCACTCACGTCGTATATCATATCAACTGGTGCAGGCGAATCTTGACGTAACCTGACATGGCCCCCTTCCTTTCTCTTGAATCTTCAGTGTCGGGGCGGACTTGAAGAACCAGACCAGGAGGGAATAAAAGAGCCACATGTAAACTGTACTTAGCCGCCCACATGGAACACGACATGAGTTCTACCTCTCTCTCTCTCTCACTCAAAGGAACATGGAGTCCCCGTTTTCGAATTCCTTCTTTTGGCTGGTGTTCCTGTTCGTAGGGCCAGTATCCGACGAAAACATATAAGCTTGTCTGGCGTGCGAGGAGAAATTACATGCTCTCTCCCCCCCTCTCTCCACGTTCACCCGTGTGATGCACAGGATTCGACAGCTATAGTACTCGCAAGTCATTCTCCATTTCGTCCGGTCAAAGCTCCTGAAGAGCATCTGGCATGGTGGTGATATGGAATTCATTTGGCCGGTTCTTATCTAGTCCGCAGCTCGCGGGAGCCAACTAAGTCGCCAAACAGCGGAGAAAATAATTTTTTATCCTTCACGCCCTAATCTAAGATACCACAATTAAGTCATCCATTGGTTTGAAACATATTTGGTATTTACCAAATAAATAACTCGATAAGCGAATGGGACGAAGTCATTTACGAAAGAGAAATACCGTCATCCTTGGAAAAAGAATTGCCAATGATAATGCAAACCTAACACCCCGAAACACAAAATCAATAATCACCTAATATTTTTGTGGGAGAAACCGCTTTTTTTACATCTATTTGTCTCATTTTATGATTGTCTAAATCTTTTAAATTTTCACAATTTCTTTACTTAAATGTTTGCATTCTTATATTCTGCGACTCTATATATTTTCTAAACTGGAGATTATGCGGCTGAACTAGTTGTTGCAAATTTTGAAATGGCTAGAACGTTGCCAAAAGTTGGCATGCATGGGTTCGTAGATTCAGTTCTGGCATGCATGCTCGGATGGTCGGCGACGCCTCATTCGTTTGACGAAAAGAACCAACACTTTCCCTCGTATGAACTTGACTCGATTGAACATGTTCACTTTCTAAATCCCACTATTGACCGTATTTCGCATTTGATTCACATAGCAGAGAACATCTTCTTGGTGCAGCACTTTAATGGTCAGCCTGTATAAGGAGAGAGTTCTTCAAATTTACATATAGCTAGACCTATTAATATGGGTGATAAACTTATTTCTTAATACATTTTTGATTGTGACAAAAAAAAAACCCATATATGATGGATTAAGTTATTATAAAAGAATAGTTATATACAGAAAATGAGTCATTAATGAATTTACAATGTAAAACACAAAATAATATGGGTGTTAAATGGTTTCACAACTTACATAGACTCAAGCCATCTCTATAACTCTCTCTCGCTTTCACTTGATTTTGCGCTCTCTCACTCTGCACTATTATCTCAGTTTTGGTATAAGTTTTCTTACATTGGGTTAATAGTGTAGTATTTTAGCAATATGGGTTGAGTCGGGTATTGGTTGTGTATGCGTTGGGTTGTGTTTCGTCAAGTCGGGTATGAATAACTAGATTTGTATGGTATGAAAACGGCTAAAAACAATTAAATGGGTCAATTTGGGTTGGATTAATTTAACCCAAACCTAACCCCGTCCGTCGTTTGATGGGCATTCATATAGCTATTATTAGTTGTTTCTCTCTCTCATTTTTAGGTCAAGGTCATGATTAAGTTATAACATCATATAGCAAAAACTGTCTCTTACACGTCAGAATAACATCACTAGAATTGTTGTGAACGCAACTCAATGTGATTCACATGCTGGTACAGTGTCCCTTTACGAAGGGGTTGTGTTGGTCGGAACCTTGGGTTTCTCGATCTACATTATGAGGTGGTTGAACTCATAACTGGGGCTCTTATTACCATGCGGAGCGTGAACATGCAAAACCACTTGAGTAAGAAACAAAATTGAGGGAATTAAACTTGAACACGGACAATCTACGTGATCTGGCAGTGTGCCTGCTCCATGGCGAGAGATTGATAAGATGATTTCGATGTGATTGATGAAGAGGAAATTACAATCGCTCTAATACTTAACTCTCTTGTGTTTCCCAATTCTAAATAAATTCAACATCAAAAGAATCAATCATAAAAAATGAGTTTGCTCACACTATTAACTCTTTTAGATGACAGCTCTCGAAAGCTATCTAGGATTTTCTCTTAAGTCTCTTACGAAATAAACATCAAAGTAGGGCTATAATGTTGACCGGCCATAATAGGCCACGCCCAGGCCAGCTACTCTTCTATGCGCCTAACTAGGGTTACTTCAATCCACAACGTTCTCATTATAGCTCTACTTCCACATCTGCTGTGATCATTCATCTTCCATTTTTCAATCTGTGCTTGAGACTTACGGGACGAAGATGTTTTCATTGAACGGTCGGTATATTCAACGTGATGAGCTCAAGAGGTTATTGGGTCAAGATAATCAAGTTGAGGAGAAGGAACGGCGGGGGGGGTTGGGGGGGTGGTCTTGGAACGATGTCAAGTTTAGTGAGAACATTGAGAGATGAGCATCGCTTCAGGGGTTACTAATTCAAAGTAATCAAGTTGATTGTACTTTGAAAGAAAGCCAAGTCTGGAAGAACTTTGAGAGATGAACGCCACTTTGGGGGATTTTTAGGATTTTCCTTAAAATGAATGACAACGATATAACATTAAATAATTGACAAAAAAGTGAACTAAGAGAGTCCTCTCAATTTTACGAACTTCTCATTAGATTCTAAATGCGAAAAGTAATCATTCCCATTCTACAACTAATTGAATTCACCAAGAAAAGTTCTCCTCTTCTTTTTCCCTTTATGAGTTTTTTTTTTTTTTTTTTAAGGAATAGACACTAGAGGACCCCGAACTTTTTTAAATTCTTCAACCAGGTTCCCCAACATTTATGGTGCAACCGGATTCCTAAACTGTATAATTTTTCAATTTAGTCATTTCTAAAAGATAAAAACAAAAATGTTGACATGGATTGACACCTTAGCATCAAGTAGACAAATTAATTTTTACATGTAATTTTCTCGTGTTGATTGGATAAAATATTAATTTTTTTTTTTTCATAAAACAGAGAGAGAGATTGAGGATGGGGGGCTACGAGGGGTGGTGACGGTGCCACCCATGCGTCGGCAAAGGCTGCTAAGCCCTTCTCGGTCGTCATCAGGGTTGCTCAACCTTGGCCAAGGCTAGATTTGGCTTGAGGTTGCCTGACTCAAGTCTGGCTTGGGGTTGCGTGACACTCGATGTCACATTGCCAAGGTCGTGACCCCGTCTGTCACTAGGCCGAGGTCGCGCTTCCTCGCCGTTGCTCGCCCGGGTTGGCCAGTCGAGGTAGTGTGACCCCCGATCTGCAGCCCATCTTCTCTTCCGTCTTTTCTTTTCAACTATCCTTTTTCTGCTATTTTTTCAAAATTTACATTTTTAGTTTTTCTTATCTGTAATTTTTCTTTTCACGTTACTTTAGGGCCACATCAGCATTAAACGACGATATAATGGCCACGTCGTCATTTCCATATCCTCGATGGAATGATCAAATCGAAGATAAAAGCATATAGTTTAGGGTTCCAACTATGTAAAAAAAATAAAATCAAAGATGAATAATTCGAAAAATATTTGGAGACCTCTAGCTCTTTTTTCTCTTTTTTATTTACACACATATATTTGTGTGTTTTCCCTTTCGGATCATTCCAGGAAACTTCACTAGGGGTCATGTTCATTGTCTAGTAGTCGGTACGAACACATTGAATCATAAAGAGGAGGTTCAATTCAAAGCACTCATGAAAGTCGTCCCAATTAGGATCCGGCCAGGTGTGTACTATATGGACTGTGCTTTTAAAAGGGTCTAGTCCTTTGATTGAGGACCCCATTCCCAATCTTGTCTAGCTCTTTAATGGAATGAAGTTGATCTATCTTTCGCTTTTTACGTGCGGTGTTCTTATCTCTTGGTATTATATTTCTTGTTATATACATGAACATGTGCTTTATTATGAATTGCACTTATGTGTTTATGAGGAAAATCATATAAAAAGTCCTAAGCCTATTGTATAGTGGCTAATTTGGTCCTATACCTTTTGATAATTTGCCAATAGTCATTCCGGTTAATTTTGACTGGAAATTGATAATGTGGATATTGGCCGTTCTATGTGGCACGGTTGGTGTTGACATGGATAATTTTATAAATATTCTTTTGTTTTCTATGTTTTTCACTATTCTTCTTCCCCAAAGGCTAGTGGGTCATTGATGGTTGGCGACTCTTGCCTGTTGTGAACGAGGGCTATCGTGACCCATGTGTGTAAGGTAAGAGGCGAGGGCCATGATGCCCTTGCTTTTTTAAATCTATGTGGGATGAGGGCTATGAAGGCCTTCAATTCACTAGATTTGTGTGATGTGGGAGTTGTTGTGGCCTTCGTTGGCTGGCATAGTGGCTAGGGAGGGTTACAATGGCCCTTGCCCAGTGGCTAGCAAGGCTTTGTGGTCCTATCCTGTGTATAGTAAGGGTTCTTGGCCATTGCCAAGGCGTTGGCTGGCCCAATGGGGAAGAAGAACAATAAAATGAAAGAAAAGAAAAGAAAAATATAATAAAAGAAAAAAATTCAATTTTTAAAAATCGTCCATATAAGACGGTTGTCATTAACGTAATTAATTCTGGCGAAATTGATTGGAAGGACTAAACTAAGAAATCGTCAAAATGTTTATGCCTAAATTAGTAAAATTAAAAAAGTTTAGGACTAAATTAGCCGCTGTATAATATATATAAAATTTTTGGACAACTAATCCTGATTGTGAATGTATGGATTCGTGGCATTTTTGTTCATTTAATAAGAAATTTCAAAAGAAATATAGGGTACCCTAAAACACGTGACGGGGTTTTGTTGTGGAGGTGGTTCTAAGACTCTATAGGGTAGAGTTCGGATTCCAAAGAATTAGATTTAGTGCTTTCAAGATAAGTTTCAAGGTATGGCAATACTCTTATCAACCACTTGTTCATTAGTTTAGGGCCTTAGTGAAATTAGGCATTTTCCCACACTATTCTTTTTACGACTAGGAAGCCAAATTGTGGAAAGTGGAATCATGGCTCATGAAAGACTCCACAAAACCAATGAATCAAAGCGAGAGACACGAGACATACCTGAGTTGGGGGAACAAACGTGCATGATTGATCAAAACGTGCTTCAAAGTCGACCGAATGACAAAATGCTGATGTCACATGACACATGTTCAATCCCTGAAGAGATGGGAACAAGAAAAAGAAGCATTACAAGGGCAGTTAATCCTATCAATATGAAAGGAAGTTAGAAGGGTCGTTTTTACTTCTCTTTTCAACTAATGTGGTCATCGACTGTCATGTGATAATGGAGTTGGCTGCTTCGATCCTAGACCCTTTCATGTTTTCTGCTCCAAGGGGGACTTTCACAATAATTGGACGGAGATTTTTCTTTTGGGAATCAAAAGTAGAGAACTTCGATTTGTCCGTTTTCCGAGAATTATGAGGGGTCCTGTGGCGTGTTATCATTACCAGCAAGGAAATTCCGCGTGAAGGACATGTATTGTCTACGCTCATGTAAAAGTACGAAGCATGTATAATCGGCGGATCTCAAGACAGAGTGAATGTCACTGTATAAATTATGCCAGCATGAATGGAAGAAGAAGCGTGCGCTTTTATCAAGGAAAGTTGGGAAAAGAAACCCTAGCTCCACCTCAGAACCACCGGACCCGATGGAAGAAATCACATCTTCTGCTTCTCCCTCTTTTCTAGTCCCTCTGCCTCAGGAAACCTCACTGGATCTCCAGCAATATCTTCACTTCTTACTGCAGATCCGACCCGATGATTGGGTCTACTCCATTTTCTGGCGGCCCACAAGAGATGACCGCGGTTGTCTCGTCCTAACCTGGGGCGACGGCCAATTCCGAGGGATGGAAGGCCTCGCAACCGATAACTCCAACAATCAAAGGGTGTCCAAAGAGCTCGGGACACCCGCCAGCGCTGATTTCAGGTCCTCCTCAAACATGGATTCTAAGTTGGTCCAAAACGAGGTCTGCGATCTCGAACGGTACTTCATTGTCTCAGTCACAAGGTCGTATTCCTCCAAGGAGAGCATCCTCGGGCGGGCATTATGTTCTGGGACTTACATCTGGCTGTGCGGTGAGGATGAGCTCGGATCTTACGAGTGTGAGAGGGTTAGAGAAGCAAGCATGACTGGAATCAAGAGCATTGTGTGTATATCAACTCCTCATGATACGGGGGTTCTTGAATTGGGTTCCACCAAAAGACTACAAGAAGATTGGAGTCTAGTCCACTCAGCCAAATCCCTCTTCAATTCTCATTTCTTGAGCACTGGAATTATTCCTCATGTCCATGGAGAGCATCAGTCCAATGGTGTTCTAAAGGACGAATGTTCCACGTTAGACGGAGCTGGCGCTTCACGCTGTGACACGTGTCCTTCAGACACGTTTGGGCCTTGGGGTTTCAAGAGTGACATAAAAAGAGCGGGCGCGTCGCACAATATCACTTCCCCTTGCAAGAGGGCTGCGATTACAAAGATGGAGACGGATGATGCAGAGCCAGCCCAGTTGCCATTTCCTTCCCGGTTGAGCCATTTGGAAGCCGAGAGGCAAAGAAGAGAGAAGCTGAAGCAGAGATTCTACGCCCTAAGATCTGTCGTCCCCAAAGTCACGAAAATGGACAAAGCCTCTCTTCTCTCCGACGCGGTGAGTTACATCAAGGAGCTACGGTCCAGGATCAATGAACTTGAGGGCGAGCTCAAGTTTCTGCCCCAAAAGCCTAGCCTGAATAAAGTGGCCAGCCGTTTAGGCAATGAAATCGAGAAGACATTGCAAGTGAGCAAGATCGGATCGAGCCCCTCACTGAATGTTGTCATGGGTTTGAGCAAGATGGAGGTGGAGGTGAAAGTGGTAGGCGATGAAGCGGTGGTTCGGGTGGGGAGCCCGAACCGGGACCACCCGGCTGCGAGGCTGATGGACGCACTCAAGGAGCTGGAGCTCGAAGTCCACCACGCGAGTCTGTCGAGCGTGAAGGGTACGATGCTCCAGGACGTGGTGATCCGGACTCCGATTGGGTGGGCGAGCGAGGAGAGATTGAGAGATGCGATTCTTGCAAGATTGTGCAAGGTATGACTCATGGTTAAGGTGTTGGTAGTCAGGCTCGTGCTTTTGTGGTGGTGTTTGAATGATTGAACTTCTGTCGTCAGTTCTTCAATTGTCGTGTTGTTTGTCCAACTATTTGTTTTTGTGATCATTCCATGTTGTACTGCCACAGAATACATATTGCCATGACATGATCCGAGTGATGGTCCGATCTAACTTTTACAAATAGTACCAACATAAATGTTAAAGACCCTACAACATTACATCGATGTTTTATGTTGGGATTTAATAAGATTACTTTAGAAGGCAACAGTTTGGCCATGGATCTCATTTATCTAGACATACAGTGTAGTTCTGCCGAATCATTTTTGTTAGTAAATAGACTTTCTTGAATTGCGAAGTACTGCTATGGAGAAGGTCACAGTATCTAGTTATGAGTAAATTTGAATTATATCTGCATGCGGTGTATAAACCTCTTCAAAGATCTTCCACCTTATCCCTAATTAAGGTGTTCATCAATACATTTGAACAAACTATGCATTTCCATATGGAAGGGGGATGATGGGACAAGGTGATTATTTATGCAGAGGTAAAAGTGAATTTATTGGAGGAAGGAAAAGTTTCCTCGGTCCCAGAGAAGATTTTCATATAATTGCGATGTAATATAAAGCATCTTTCGTATTAGCTCTCCGCCACCGACGGAATCCCTTTGTTTTGGAAATTTCATGTTTGTCATTGTGGCTGATTCTGAAAGGGTATTATGCCTTGCGTGCCTTTCTTTTTCGTGATAATAGGGAGTCTCAAACTTTTTAAAAGCTTGACTAATCTTTAATTTTTAGGGTTGCTCCACATGAGTTCCCTTCTTCACGAACGTTACAAGAAAATTTCAAGTCCAGATTCATTTGGTTCTTCTTGTCCTTTTTCCTGCTTGTTTAGTGTCCACACCCAAAATCGCTATTCATCCCCTTGAGAAGGCTAGACATACGTACTCATTTTAGTAATTTAATTCAGGACGAGCATACAATTTTCATCTAAAATCCGATAGAGTTTCCCCTTAGCCAAACGGCCAAATTCATTTTTTCCCATAAAAGAACAAATCGCAGTTCAAATACGCAGGCATCAAAGGAATCTTTCTCCTCGATATCATAGTTTTCTGAAACTAGCACGAAATATTACATGGCAAATAATAGAGGTTAGCGTTGACCAAAAATAAAATAAAATGAAGGAGGTTAGCCCTCACCAACATCAGCATAAGTTCACTCCCGAATAGGTTTACATCGCCAACAGAAGAACGAATAAATATAAAGACATCATATCTAACATCTTATAGAAAGAGTAGCAAAAAAGAGTGTTGAATCATTATCCTGTAAGAAAACAACTACAAGATAATATTACTCGAGAGAGGCGTACCAAATCAAGTTCAGAATAGCTCAACATGGATAACTATAGGTATTTACATATGTTTATATGAATACATCGTGGTCCTTTGTTTATTCATATATTCTGTCGGATGCCGGCCCTTCACCTTGAGTTCAAAGCCAATAGCTGCGTTTGGTTGAACCTTGAAAATGCGCTTTGGGCCTCTAAAGACCTTTGAGTTAAAGTCACAGTTTTTGGCAAGAAAATTTCAAAAATTTGGGTCAAAGTCAGTATTTCCAAAATCCCTGAGTTCAATGTGAGGCCTACCTAGCTTTGGCTTGAGCATTTATAGAATGCGAATAATTTTTTTTCATCCAACTTTGCACTTTCTATATTTATAAAGAGAAATGATTGTGTGACAATTTTTAATTTATTATTAGAACAACAGTCTATTACGTATTACAAAAAAAATCAAATAACAAATAATTATAAATTGCTGTGAGGCTCATTCATTCAAAAATTTATTGTTTACAACAAACTGTTATTTTCCATACTAATTCAAATATTATTATACTAGCAAAACCCATTTGCAAAATTTCAATTTTACTCTCGTCCATGTGTGAAGGCGGTGAGGCCGAATCTAACCTTGGTGATGGCTCATTGGCATCCTTCCATTGCTTGAGCATTGCTGGTTGCTGATCTTCAATTTTTTATTATTATTCGGGAAAATATAACTTAAGTCCTTTACAGGTGTAGTTTTTTTTTTCTTTTCCAAAGAACATTTAGACTAAAGTTGCTTCTCAATGCGTTTTTCAATTATACCTTGCCAAATACGATTTTTTTTTTTTTTTTTTTTTTTGAAAAATCTCTTTAACCAAAATCCTTTTCATTTTTTCCAAAGAATTTTTACGGAAGTCTCTCACAAAGGCATCTTTTGCTGGGTTAACAGTCAATCTCCATCCTCATAAAGACGAATCTTCAGACATGACATGAATTTGCAAAATACTGTCAAGGAGCACGAAAGAGAAAGATTAGCGGTACAAAACATCGCTTCCGGTTCTTGCAAGTGTATAATGCTCCATGAAAAGCAACTAGTCACGGTTGTAATGAAAAGGAGATCGTGTTTCACTTGTCCACGTCTGGAGAGACAATCAGTACGCCTTGCCTTTTTATCCATTGAGAAAGATCCATAAACATGAAGACATTGCTGGTGACATATCAATTTTATAAGGTGGAGGTACGACATTATGCTTTCTGAAGCATCATCTTTCACACGACAAAGTTGTCATTTCTCCTCTCACGGCAAATTGAACAGAGCGTTGGATGAAGTGGCCAGAGGACTTTAGGGCATTATCGTGTCAAATCAAATTCATATCTGTATTTATATAAGGTCTGTTCCATTTGAAAGGGAACCTTTGATTGGAGAGGCATGTGTGTCACTTCATGCCATGCCTAGCTTGTAAGATTTGTGGACTATCGCTAACTATTTTAAAAACTCAAATTAATAAGTTATGAGTTAATTTGGATATATTAATTATTTTCCATCAAACGAATTCTCTAACATGGGACTTTCTAACACGACTTGCATGTGCTCTCAATAATCTCTCCCTTCAACTGAGTAAAGATGGTATAGGATGAAGAGTTCAATTGACTAAAAATGTAGTATTTATTCTCTTTACTGCCCCTCTCTCTTGAAAATCCTAGAATATTTACATAGTATCTGTCGCGACCCAATTTTCTTTCAAGGGTGAATCACCTAAAACTAGGTTAATGAATTACTAAGTCCGAAGACTTGGCACGGACTCTCCCAAGCCCTACCAATCGCGACTTGATACTAAGAAAATGACCCATTAAAACATGCAATTATATTTCAAATTGGAGCCGCCACTAACCAATTATGGCTGATTAGAAACCCAGGTAAAGTATGAGAGAATACTTTACCTTTTACGAACCAGAGATTTAATGAATTCGGGGATATGGTTACGCTAGATTAATCTAACGCCCTTTCGGTACCTTAAAAAAAAAAACATTTTTGCAGGCAGTCTTGATTAATTTTTAATCTAAGATACTAACATACAAATGGTGGTCATGCGGGTGCACAATTAATTAAATAACATTCAATAAATCAAAATGCTAAGAAATTATAAGCCACAACTTTATTAAAGTCCACTCTCTAAGAGAACATTTAAAAAAAAAAATGCTAATAAAAATGCATGCCCTAAACATGATTTCTAAATGACATGACACCTAACTTTTATTATTATGCAATCTTAATCTAAAATTAATATGCATGGATTTTACTTTAATGATATGTGAAATGCAATTTATATGGCATGATTTGAACTATATGTATGCAATCTAATTTATATAATCTTAAATGTGCATATACTACATGACATGGGATGCATGACATAACAATTCTATATGCATCTTCTTTTTGTGATTTTTTTTTTTTTGATTCTTTTTTAATGTATGCAACCTACACTAAATAATGATGATATAAAATGGGATTAATTATGAACTAACCTATTAATTAACCAAGTAAATGACTTTTGTGTTTTCTCTTTTTATTTTTTTTTATTTTTTAAAATGACCGAATAATTTTTATTAAGAAAATAACGTAATGATGCAATGCTAACTTTTTTGTTTTTTGCTTTATTTTTTTCTTTTATTCTATATTTAAAAAGACTACATGATTGGGAATACTAAAAATAAAACATTAAACTATGACCCATTAATTAAAATGCAACGTAACGTGCACCTTATGAAATCTATATAATCTAAACAACATTTTTTTTTTTTTTTTTTTATTAAGAAAATTAACCTAATCCTATATGAATCTAACAAAAAAAAAAAACTAAAATGCATTGATTTAAACATGAAATGTTTATGGACCTAAATACCTAATATGATGTATGACATGTGATGAGCAAATAACAATAACACACCAAATAAAAAAATCCATACATGGAAATCAATGGCATATTATTTTAATATGAATCAAAGATGCAAAGCAATTCCTGAATTTACTAATGTGCAAACTCTAATTAAATGTGCCTACTATGCAAACTAGTTAATATGCACCTAGTATTTTTGTATATTTTTTTTATTGAAATTTGAAATTAATAAAACAAACCTAATTAAGCTATCCAAAATGAAATAATTTTCTAATTCAATTTCGGGATTAATTTTTAAACCTCATTTGTCTTAGAAAACCATTATTCTTTTTATTTTATTTTTATTACCTTTTTATATTATGAAAACATGCAAACTT
The DNA here is from genome assembly GCA_014182715.1 of Eucalyptus cloeziana. Classification (NCBI taxonomy): domain Eukaryota; kingdom Viridiplantae; phylum Streptophyta; class Magnoliopsida; order Myrtales; family Myrtaceae; genus Eucalyptus; species Eucalyptus cloeziana. The sequence continues at coordinate 6,995,007 of CM024638.1, forward strand.
TTCCTAAATACTATTTTTTTTTTTTTAAAACTGTTTAAATCCAATCCTAACTAAAAAACAACTAAGGATGAAATCCTAAAAAAAAAAACCTAAAGGTCAATTTATTAAGCCTACGTGTCTTAATTTAATAAACCTATATGACCTATAATGCTCATGCAAGTTTTTTTTAGTTTTCAATATTGTTTTTTTTTTTTTTTAAATTTTCATTTTCTCAAACAAGTAATTATTTTTACATAAAAACTAAGATAAGAGTTAAAATAATCAAAAGATAATCCGTTGTCTCACGGATTAAATTAATAATTATTTTAACTCTACAATCACAATGAGGAAATCAAAATAATTAAAAATTTAGTCCGAAGTCTTACGGACCAAATTAAATAATTATTATGATTTAAAAAATGAAATTCTACCACAAAACCAAAAATTATTATAATTAAAAAATGATCCGACATCTCTCGGACCAAATTAATAACTATGATAATTTTAGGTAGGATCTACGGATAATGCATATATTAACACCAAATATTTAAATAACTAAACTAAATATGCTATCAAATAAACAATAAAAATACCATAAAAGATAAAGAAATAACCTAAACTACTAAGTAATGAAAAACAATAGTAAATAAAAAGTAAGAGCTACCTAAGGAATCAACAGGACGGGGGGAGGCGGCCGTTCGGAGGTTCGGCAGAGGAAACTCCGCGGAGGCAAGCCGATCGCGTCGTGGATGCGTCGGGCGTCGCAAGCTCACGGGCGCGGTGATGGTAGCGATCTGGTGCGAGCGGATGCGGATGGGTGAGCGTTGGAGCGGCGTCGAGGTGGTCTCGCGGACGGGTGGCTCGAGCTCCGGTCTTTGCGGGCGAGGCGGCGGTGTGGACGGGTCGTCGTGGCGCGGTCGCGGATGAGTTGGTAGCAAGCTCCCGAGTACCGGTGCTCGGGCGGAGACGGCGTTGGGTATGGCGCAAGAACTTGGCTTAGGACCTGCTAGTGTGGAGGTGCAGGGTCGGGAGTCGCGGCAATGGGGCGCGATTGCGTCGAGCTGAGACGAACTAGCGTGTGTCGGGCGCTGGGTCACTAGATCGCGGGTCGCTGGGCGGTCCGCGTCGAGCTCCGGTGCAGGGGCGAGATCGTCGGGGCAATCGTTGGGCGTCGGAGAAGGGCGGTGGCGTCTTCACGGGCTTTGGACGGCTACCAACGAGGATGTGCAGGTGGCGGAGCGGCTCGGGCGAGTGGTGCGACGGAGGTGGAGCAGCTGAGCAGCAGAAACTTCGTGGGTGTCAATCCACTTCGTGACGGAGTGGAGAGTGGCGGGGATGATGGCGCTCGAAAGAGTCCAAGAAGAAGACAATCTTTTTTCTTTTTTTTCAAAAATTTTTTTGCTCCGTATACTTTTGCTGTCTGCTATTGCTGCTGACTTTTCTTTTCCTCTGCGACTTGTCAGAGGGGAAAAGAAAGACCTTCTTTTTGCTGAAGACCAACGGAGGAATTTTCCTTCCTTTTTCACCTTTCTCTCACTCTGTCTTCGTACATCCTTTGCTGCACATTTCAGCATAAGAAAAAGTGCCCCATTTGCTTATCTTGGAACTAGCAAAAGGAAAGCATTTATTTTTCTATTTTTTCAACGGAAGACGAAGTGAAGCTCCCCTTCATCGACCTTCGTGCTCTTCATTTATAGAGCCAAAATGAATCAAGTTTGTTTTTTTTTTAGGTTGAGATTTTCACTCAACCTCTCAACAGCAAAATGGCTCCTAAATCGCACGGCCGTTTAATTTTTGAATTCAATTTTTTTTTTTTTTTAAAAAAATTTCCCTCTAAACCAAGATTATCCTTTATTTCTAAAAACTAATTTTAAATTAGGTGTCAACAAGTGGAAAAGAAAAGTAAAAATAAAAAAAACTGAATTTTTTTTTTTGAATTTTGAAACAAAGATTTTTAAAACCAAATTTATTATTTTCTAAAAAATATTAGGTGTTAACAGCTGCCCCTCTTTGAAGGGAAGCTCGTAGAGGTTTCCTTCAAAGATATGTGACACCTAAAATTAAACCATGCAAAATGAAATATGAAATGCATATGCAAGTGTTAATGACTTGTCTTTTTTTATTTTATTTTTTCTTTTTTAAAGAATAAATGATGCAATGCAATGATTCGGTCAGGAACATAGATCTCTATATGTCTATGACCAATGAAATGCAAATGCAAAGAAGAACACATACCTATCGTACCTGTTTGGGGATTTAGGTGTGAAATGATTCCAATGAGACCTGTCAATCATCCGGAACTTCCTTCAGATAATTGAAAGGCTCAAAGTCTTTAGGAATCTAGAATTCTCATCAAATTCTAAGCACCTGGAAATTGCATCAAGTACTTGAAATTTCAAAAATCTGATTCTTATGTCAGACATTTGAAAACATTTACTAAACGTCTGGAAATCACATAAGATGTTTGGAAAGACAAATAATTGGAAATCACATCAAGCGTTTAAAAGTTCAAATATCTGGAATTCACACTAGACATTTGAAAACATTTTATAAATGGGTACTTGGAATTCTCATCAAGCACCAAGATGACTGAATAAACTCAGGGTTTCAAAGACAATTTTTTGGTCTTTGAGAAAAAATTCAATGAAAGCCCATGTATGATGGCTTTATCAAGCTTTCATCGGAAGAAATTATCACTAGGACAATTTTCAGGTATAACGTGAATCTCTTGAACATGCTAAATGAGACACTTTTGGTGTGAAAAGGCTTTTTCACTCGCTCTCATTTAAGAAGGGTTATTTGTCCCAACCATTGATGCGGGAATATATCACTCAATCTTATCATCATCTTGTCGACAAGAATTCGAATTTTCTTGCAAGCAGTACGACCTTACCAATCTGAGAGGTCTTTGACAATGACTGTAATGCAGGTTTGGTCAATGGCTTAACAAAGGGACTCTTTGAGTCAAAGCAATTGAAAGAACAATTTTGTAATCATCTTCGGGTTTACAAGTCAAGAACCCTGCAAAATGATAAAGAAATAATCTTGCTCGCACTTCTTCGAGCAATGCTTAAAACATGTGAATTCCTATGTTAATTCAAGTGTCCTAATCTGAAAAGACTTTGTAAGGGACGTAACATAGGCTGGGTTTATGGGTTGAGAAACGAAAGGATCGTTAGGCTCAAAGATGTGTATAGGGGTCAAAGTTGGTGATCATCTTGACATTGCCACCAGTTTTCTTCACCACGAATTGTCTTCTTGATAGATTTCTTTATTGGCTCAAGAGTTTATCACCTGATGCCAATGATTATTCAACTGGAGATCTTTTCTCAACATTTTTTCAAAGTCATTTTCTTTGATGATGGACATTGGTCAGGCACACTACTTTTTTATTTTTTATTTTTATATGCCTCCAATTCATCAGTCATTTCTCTCTTCTTTCACGGGCATTGGCCTTGCTTTTATCAAGCACACTGCTTTTTTATGCCCCTTAGTTCTATTTTGATTTCAGTTCTTGCACACAATGCGTGTGTCAAGTATACTTTAAATGACACTCGAACCTTTAAGGGTCTTCATCTGTCTCTTGCCTTGCCCCAGTGTGGGGGATAATCACCAACCGGGTTTAAAAGAAATGAAATAGCAGGCTCAAGTGGGCTATTCAAAGGATATAAGCGTGTAGGATAGTGAAAGAAATGCTCTTCGTCATCCTAAGGCACTTAAATTAGCACATGAATTCAATGTAATAGCATGATTTGAAGATTGATGCAAGTGAGAGCAAGAAAATTTCAATTCATTTTCCTCACTTCATGATGTCATTTTTATCTCCCAGTTGCCCCGATGTGGGGTGGTTCTTGACAGGGGTAATTTGAAAAGAACATCCATAAGTGTATGGGCTTAAAAATGGTTAAGCAATGGAACACTTGTAGTGTTTGGCATAGAGAAATGAACTGCCTCTCGTCATTTTAGCTGTCGTACTTTTCGCAAGAAAATTCTTCACCTTGAAATACAAAATGTTTCCATACTCACCTCACAATATATAGACAGGGGACGATGTATGGGATTAGGCTTGCCTTTCACACCTCATTTAGCATGCTCAAGTAACTCGACATCTTTCACTGAATTATCCATTTTGATAAATTTCAAGTGGAATTGACGAATTACACAATATCATGTGAAAGCATTATAATGACAAAGAGGGCATATGCTCATAAAGTCAAAACTATTATGTGTCAATGTCTTGCCCTTTCTTTGTAAAGGAGCTCATAGAGATTCCTTACAAAAATAAGACACCATCGTTCACATCCATTCTCTGCCCCTGCATCAGAGTTTACAGGATTCATGAATTCACGCCCATCCATTTCTGCTAAGATCAAAGCACCTGAAACATGGAGTAGATAATTAAAAGAAACAAGGCAAATTAAATGCATGTTGAAAATTATTTTATTTTGAAATTTTTTTTTAAGGGAACATGAAGAAGCCCAGCCTTCAGAATTAGCTCCTTACCATTTTCTTTTGGTAGGATTTCATCACAGGGCTAGTTTGGTGTACTTCAACATGCCCTTAAAACATGAAAATCTCCTTATATTTTATTGGATGAAAAGCAAATTACATTATTGAAATGAGGGAAATCCTAGAATTGAAAATGCAAATATGCAAATACGGAAAGCGATAAAGACTCCTGTGCAGAGGAGTGTGTAAATAATTAAAATTCTCCTACTCTTGAGCTTTGTCGATGGCAAACGCTGAATGCTTCAGTCATTCCTTTGAGTGCGTCATCAGAGCTCTCAATCTTTGGAGGTGCGGGATCATCTATGCCACCCCATCCATCTAGGATGATATCCCGTGGGTCGATGTAGGAGCTGGGAGGAGCTGAATACTTTACATAGTAATCGAACTTGCCACTTGGTTGCCCCAGGGTGTCCATCACTTCTATTTCCTCATGCATCATCTGAAACACGGTGGGCTCAGCATCAAAATTGAAAATGACATTCACAGCTTCTGGGTGGTCAAGGAGTGGGTTATTTTGGATGTTCGGCTCTGCATCGCGGAATGAGACCACCTTGGCATCCAAAAGATTTTGGATTTTGTGTTGCAGCGTATAGCAATCGTCAACAGAATGCCCTACCTCCCCCATATGATAAGCACATGTCTTGGACGGATCATAGTTGGGGAAACGCTTGGGATTAGGTCGCTTAGGCTTCTTAGCGAGTAATCCATTTTTCTGAAGAGTCGGCAAGATCTTGGACAATGGCTTAGGAAGAGGCGTAAATTGACGCCCGGAAGAGTTCCTCTGCTGGCCAAAGAATGGACGTGCTCCTCCCTGTTGAGTGTTCGAGATAAGGCGAGGGGGTTGAACATAAGCTGTATTGACTTCCACTACGGGCTCTTTATCATTCTTGGCCGAAAATTTCTTATATGAGCTGGTTTGATCAGATGCCCATCCATCACGCAGGGCTATTTCAATTTGCTCGCCAACAGGGACTAGCTGATTGAACGACTCGGCAGTCGATCCTAACATTCGATTTCGGTATTCAGGCGGGAGCGTCTTCATGAACAAATCCATCAACTCCTTTTCAGTCAGCTCCGGGGTAATTTGAGCAGCTACAGTCCTCCATCTCGTGACATAGGCCTTGAAAGATTCTGTCTTCTTCTTCTCAGTGCGAAGTAAATCCTCTCAAGATGGAGTGACATCAATATTATACTTGTACTGCTTGAAGAAGGCATTAGTCAAATCCTCCCGCATTAGTCAAATCCTCCCAAGTTTCTAGGAGATTAATCTTCTTCATAATATACCACTGGAGTGCCGGTCCTGTCAGGCTTGCTTGAAATTGCTGAATCATCAGGGGTATGTTATTAACATATGGGGTCATCCTAACCACATAAGTCTGCAAATGGATCTTCGGGCAAGAAGTGCCATTATACTTTTCAAAGTCTGGCATTTTGAACTTCTTTGGTATCTTGATCTTTGCATAATGGGATAGATCAGTTGGGTCTTGGCTAAATGCACCCTGTAGCTGCTTAAGTTTCTCCTCGATTTTCGCCAAGCGTTTTTCTTGCTCAGTCTTCGGTATAACCGGCTGTATCACTTGTATCTCCTCATCAACAACAATTTGAGGCGTGTCAGTAGTTTTCTCCCTGGAGACATCATTAGAGCTTGATGGGCCACTTGTGGATACATTCTTGCCTTTATCTTTTGGATCAGCCATAGGGGCATGTTGTGGTAACACCACTTCGACTTGCGGAGCTGATGGGACAGTATTTGCTTGGAGAGAATTTATTTGTTTAGAGAGTTGCTCCAGGACATTCAGGACTTGCTTCATTTCTGTTTCGAGAACGGCGACGCGAGCTTGTTCAGCACCACGCATTGGTTCGGCGTCATCAGCCATTGTTACTCTAGAACGAGTACGGATTGGTGATCTTGGATGAGCCGTGTTGTTACCTAAGGAGAAAGAGATAATATAAGAAACAATGACAAGATAGGAAAATGGCCCATGACAATGGTCTAATTACCTCATTTTATTTATTTTAAATGTTTGAACCAAACTTCCTAACAATGAACTAAGAATTGAAATTCAAATCCCTAAACATTGAACTAAAATTGAAAATACTGAATTGAAATCAGAATCCCTAAACATTAAAACATCTCATTTTATATGCTTTCGGTAACCCAACGCCTTGCGAAGCTTCTTATTTTTAGCTTCAATCATTTCCAATTTCCGCTTAAGATGCTCAATTTGTGCTCGTTGGGTGGGCTTCTTGGTCACATCAAGGACCACTGGACGCAAGGCAGCAGGAATCCGGTGTTGCTGGATGTAGAACGCCGATGCGTGGTGAATCTCCTCCTCGCCTTTCAGCCTCTTGGGCTCCAAAATCTTCTCTAGATGGCATTCATTCCATGCAGCAATGATCATCTGGACCTCGTTGAAGTAATCATAGCTCTTATGATCAAAACGAACTTGAAATAATTCCGTCTTGAGGGGCGAAGGAACTTCTTGGAGAGCTCTGTACTAACGGGCCACCCTATGTGGGTAATAAGAAGTCGCACCGGAAAGGCCCAGCAATGGGACTGGCTCATCATACTTGTGTGAGAAACGAGCCTCCTCAACTCGGAACCATTTAGTATGCCATAGGAATGCCTTAGGATTAGGATCTTTCAAAAAATTAATCCAACGGGCGTACTGCTTGTGTGGAGAAAAACGTTCTAAGACTGCAAATTTTTGTATGGGGTGCCTAAAATCGTCAATCTTAAATTGTTTCATAAGGTGCCCAAACCCTCTTATGTGAGAGAAAAACCATATTTGCAAAAGCTCAGGGAGGGCACGCATGGTCTTTTCCTCATTTTGTTTGAAACGGGTTAATGACAAAAATATCTCAGCTAAAACCATATTGACATAATTCAACCCGTTACAAACTCGATTGACCACCCACGAAATTGAGGGATTAATGGCATTTTTTCGATAAGGAAAAACGATTAGTCCAAAAAATGCCAATATGAAAATCCTAGCTTTTGAAATCATTGGTTGGTTTGCAAAACACTCTTTCGAAATGAAAATGGGCATGCATAGCAATTGGCTTTAACAACCTTTCTTACCATTTCGGCCTCGATTTTTAAAAATTGTGATAATTCAGAAATGGAATCAATACCGATAGGTGGCCTAATAAGCTCTTTCTCCAGAGGCATTCCCATGGCAATACTATACTCCTCTAGTGTTGGAGTTAGCTCATACTCACCAAACACAAAGGTTGAAGTTTGAGGACACCAGAAATGGTGCAGCGCTCGTATAACACCGGAGTGGATGCGATATCTAAAAGTGGAAGAAGTCGAGCGATCCTAGCTTTCACATATCTCTGGCCGTTTTGATCTAACTGGTCCAGCCACATCTTGAGCTCTTTTTTGGGAGTGGAAATGAATTGGACATCGGTTTTCCCCATTGCATATAAGACAAGACTGACGGCGAAACCTATTGTCATGGACCGACAAAATTACAATAAAGTAAGTAAATTGCAAAGTAGGAGTTTAGACAACTTACTTTTACTAGAACGGGGATGACAATCACATAGACACACGCATGAAATGTGCGGCTCGATTTCTATCTAGATGGCTTAACAAAGTGGAGCTAAGAGGATGATCTGACCGTTGCAGTCTCGCATTAACGTGTCAGGTCTCCCTAACTTCGGCTTAGTCGAATGGAATGTCCAATAATCACGCAATCTCGCGGATATGGACAAACACATTTGACACCATGAAAGACATTTCGGGGAAGAGAAGGTCAACCTCTACATAGCAATCTCGCTTTAGAGGAAGTATCATTCTCAACACCATCCTAGAAATCCTATCGCAGCCCAGGTCCGGCTACAGGTCGTGTGTGCAATGTGTAGTGCTAAAACAATTTGAAAATCATGCACAACAATTTATAATACAAACAACACTTTAATATAGGAAAAATAAATCATTCATCTTTACACCCTCCTGCAAGACAAGGATTAGTAAAGACTACTCCCCTTATACCTCCCATCTACAAGAACATTTAACACCTTACAAATGTTAGTGACATACCTGGTGTCCTTGCTGCCAAACAAAAATATTTTTTTAAAAGAAACAGGCCTATGTCCATTATGAGTTTTAACTCTAAGTCCCCAGCGGAGTCGCCAAGCTGTTGTGACTCAATTTTCTTTCGAGAGTGAATCACCTAAAACTAGGTTAATGGATTACTAAGTCCGAAGACTTGGCACGGACTCTCCCAAGCCCTACCAATCGTGACTTGATACTAAGAAAATGACCCATTAAAACATGCAATTATATTTCAAATTGGAGCCGCCACTAACCAATTAGGGCTGATTAGAAACCCAGGTAAAGTATGGGAGAATACTTTACCTTTTACGAACCAGAGATTTAATGAATTCGGGGACATGGTTATGCTAGATTAATCTAACGCCCTTTCGGTACCTTAAAAAAAAAAAAAACATTTTTGCAGGCAGTCTTGATTAATTTTTAATCTAAGATACTAACATACAAATGGTGGTCATGCGGGTGCACAATTAATTAAATAACATTCAATAAATCAAAATGCTAAGAAATTATAAGCCACAACTTTATTAAAGTCCACTCTCTAAGAGAACATTTAAAAAAAAATGCTAATAAAAATGCATGCCCTAAACATGATTTCTAAATGACATGACACCTAACTTTTATTATTATGCAATCTTAATCTAAAATTAATATGCATGGATTTTACTTTAATGATATGTGAAATGCAATTTATATGGCCTGATTTGAACTATATGTATGCAATCTAATTTATATAATCTTAAATGTGCATATACTACATGACATGGGATGCATGACATAACAATTCTATATGCATGTTCTTTTTGTGATTTTTTTTTTTGATTCTTTTTTAATGTATGCAACCTACACTAAATAATGATGATATAAAATGGGATTAATTATGAACTAACCTATTAATTAACCAAGTAAATGACTTTTGTGTTTTCTCTTTTTATTTTATTTTTATTTTTTAAAATGACCGAATAATTTTTATTAAGAAAATAACGTAATGATGCAATGCTAACTTTTTTTTTTATTATTTTTCCTTTATTCTATATTTAAAAAGACTACATGATTGGGAATACTAAAAATAAAACATTAAACTATGACCCATTAATTAAAATGCAACGTAACGTGCACCTTATGAAATCTATATAATCTAAACAACATTTTTTTTTTAGTTTTTTATTAAGAAAATTAACCTAATCCTATATGAATCTAAAAAAAAAAAAAAAAAAAAAAAACTAAAATGCATTGATTTAAACATGAAATGTTTATGGACCTAAATACCTAATATGATGTATGACATGTGATGAGCAAATAACAATAACACACCAAATAAAAAAATCCATACATGGAAATCAATGGCATATTATTTTAATATGAATCAAAGATGCAAAGCAATTCCTGAATTTACTAATGTGCAAACTCTAATTAAATGTGCCTACTATGCAAACTAGTTAATATGCACCTAGTATTTTTGTATATTTTTTTTATTGAAATTTGAAATTAATAAAACAAACCTAATTAAGCTATCCAAAATGAAATAATTTTCTAATTCAATTTCGGGATTAATTTTTAAACCTCATTTGTCTTAGAAAACCATTATTCTTTTTATTTTATTTTTATTACCTTTTTATATTATGAAAACATGCAAACTTTTCCTAAATACTATTTTTTTTTTTTAAAACTGTTTAAATCCAATCCTAACTAAAAAACAACTAAGGATGAAATCCTAAAAAAAAACCTAAAGGTCAATTTATTAAGCCTACGTGTCTTAATTTAATAAACCTATATGACCTATAATGCTCATGCAAGTTTTTTTAGTTTTCAATATTGTTTTTTTTAAAAATTTTCATTTTCTCAAACAAGTAATTATTTTTACATAAAAACTAAGATAAGAGTTAAAATAATCAAAAAGATAATCCGTTATCTCAAGGATTAAATTAATAATTATTTTAACTCTACAATCACAACGAGGAAATCAAAATAATTAAAAATTTAGTCCGAAGTCTTACGGACCAAATTAAATAATTATTATGATTTAAAAAATGAAATTCTACCACAAAACCAAAAATTATTATAATTAAAAATGATCCGACATCTCTCGGACCAAATTAATAACTATGATAATTTTAGGTAGGATCTACGGATAATGCATATATTAACACCAAATATTTAAATAACTAAACTAAATATGCTATCAAATAAACAATAAAAATAACATAAAAGATAAAGAAATAACCTAAACTACTAAGTAATGAAAAACAACAGTAAATAAAAAGTAAAAGCTACCTAAGGAATCAACAGGGACAGGGAGGCGGCCGTTCGGAGGTTCGGCAGAGGAAACTCCGACGGAGGCAAGCTGATCGCGTCTGTGGATGCGTCGGGGCGTCGCAAGCTCACGGGCGCGGTGATGGTAGCGATCTGGTGCGAGCGGATGCGGATGGGTGAGCGTCGGAGCGGCGTCGAGGTGGTCTCGCGGACGGGTGGCTCGAGCTCCGGTGCTGTGGGCGAGGCGGCGGTGTGGACGGGTCGTCGTGGCGCGGTCGCGGATGAGTTGGTAGCAAGCTCCCGAGTACCGGTGCTCGGGCGGAGACGGCGTTGGGTATGGCGCAAGAACTTGGCTTAGGACCAGCTGGTGTGGAGGTGCAGGGTCGGGAGTCGCGGCAATGGGGCGCGATTGCGTCGAGCTGAGATGAACCAGCGTGTGTCGGGCGCTGGGTCACTAGATCGCGGGTCGCTGGGCGGTCCGCGTTGAGCTCCGGTGCAGGGGCGAGATCGTCGGGGCAATCGTTGGGCGTCGGAGAAGGGCGGTGGCGTCTTCACGGGCTTTGGACGGCTACCAACGAGGATGTGCAGGTGGCGGAGCGGCTCGGGCGAGTGGTGCGACGGAGGTGGAGTAGCTGAGCAGCAAAAACTTCGTGGGTGTCGATCCACTTCGTGACGGAGTGGAGAGTGGCGGGGATGATGGCGCTCGAAAGAGTCCAAGAAGAAGACAATCTTTTTTCTTTTTTTTCAAAAATTTTTTTGCTCCGTATACTTTTGCTGTCTGCTATTGCTGCTGACTTTTCTTTTCCTCTGCGACTTGTCAGAGGGGAAAAGAAAGACCTTCTTTTTGCTGAAGACCAACGGAGGAATTTTCCTTCCTTTTTCACCTTTCTCTCACTCTGTCTTCGTACATCCTTTGCTGCACATTTCAGCATAAGAAAAAGTGCCCCATTTGCTTATCTTGGAACTAGCAAAAGGAAAGCATTTATTTTTCTATTTTTTCAACGGAAGACGAAGTGAAGCTCCCCCTTCATCGACCTTCGTGCTCTTCATTTATAGAGCCAAAATGAATCAAGTTTGTTTTTTTTAGGTTGAGATTTTCACTCAACCTCTCAACAGCAAAATGGCTCCTAAATCGCACGGCCGTTTAATTTTTGAATTCAAATTTTTTTTTAAAAAAATTTCCCTCTAAACCAAGATTATCCTTTATTTCTAAAAACTAATTTTAAATTAGGTGTCAACAAGTGGAAAAGAAAAGTAAAAAAAAAAAAAAACTGAATTTTTTTTTGAATTTTGAAACAAAGATTTTTAAAACCAAATTTATTATTTTCTAAAAAATATTAGGTGTTAACAGTATCACAGTATGAAGTTTTGAGTTCAAATCTTTCCAAACTTTATTCAACTCATTGAAATATTTTCACGCCTAATATTTGGCAAAAAGACCTAATTAAGCATGAGGGAGAGTGATAGAATATTATGTCGCGCATGATAAAATTTCTATTTCTCTATTTCTCTGTTTCTTTATTCCTCGGAATAGGTTTGAAACAGAAATCCATTTGGTAACGCAATTTGATTTTTCTATTTCTGGAACAGATTTCTATTCCAGAAATATATTTGAAGAAGAAATTAGAAGCTAAAATTTTTAACTTCTCAATTTCTGTTTCAGAAATTTTGTCATGCGCACCCTTAAACTATTAAGCTACGTTTTTATCTAACAATTTAAGTTTTTAGAACAGTTGGTAGTGGTCCTATAAAATCTCACACCACTTATTTTGACAAATACATATGTTGCGCTTCAAAATTAATTTAATTAGCATTGATTATATTTTTTTGCGTGCAAGAATGAGTTAGGATCTTATATAGCACGCACCCAATTCAGATAGATGTATGAATGCAAAGATTTTAAATGGTGAACGTGGTCTCACTTTAGTGCTAGTTTCATATTTACGTGTACGTTATTGTGTATTTCTTAGGATCAAGATCGATCCCTCTTAGTTTCCCTGTGCCCATCGCTAGTGATTGTGATTTTCCGACATAGCAGGTTTTTCTGGATATTATTTCAATATAAGAAGTACAATAGTTGTAGATTTTCAAGAAAAATGAGGCATGCCTCTAAGTAAAATCTATAAAATAAAGAGTATGAATAGATTAAATTTAACTTGCCACCAGTTGTATCAAAGCACATGAAACATACGTCTAGTAGGTTCAACTTCTCATGCCGCTAAATACAAATACACGGTTGCCACCAACCTGCTTTCATGTGTGAGCCACTAACATGATCCATGGATATTCCTTAAATTTCCAAGAGATCCTACGGCATTAGTATTGAATAACTTTTTTCTTATTTTAACTTTTAAATCTTGATTTTGTAGGGGCAAGCTAATCTATCTTAATCTATTCTCACTATCCACAGTTAGAACAAAAATAAGAAAACGGATGATTCAATAATGTGTTACAAATGAAAACAAGAGAGTATTTTATATTTTCTGTTAGGTATCATTTCACTAGTGGAGCCTATATAATATATATATATATATATATATATATATATATATATATAAAGAGTTATTTTATCTATTTTAGGCAACAAATAATGCAATATCTATGAAAAAATATTTGAATTTCCTTCTGATTATTCAAATTTTCCTTGTTTATGAAGAATAATGAGATATGGAGAAGATAAGGAAAAGAATTGCAAAAATCATGAATTCAAATAAAAAAGCAGTGTGAGATAGATATCAAATCAAAGATCCTCTGATTTACTCACTAATTTTATGCACAATTGCTTGGAGATAAGGATCTTGAATATATCCTATAAATATGAGAAACATTGAGAGCTTGAGGGGGCAGTTCGATTTTTGTTAGATCGTTTTTCATTATTTTTAGAAATTTTCAAGTATTTTGAAGAGAAGACAAAAGTGGTGACAGAATTCTTGTTCTTTGATTCAAGATACTAGGTTTGATTTATATTTTTATTTCTTCTTCTACTATGTTTTAATTTTCTTTTGTTATGGCTACGATGTAGCCTAACCGTGATGATGTGAATTTCATGATTTTTATGCTTTGCAATTGGTTTCATTCATGTGAGTTATATATTATTGTGCATAATACTTTTGAGTGACTAGCCACCACTTGAATAATCTGATGTGCATGTTTGAGACTAAGAAGTAATAATATGCAATTGCTCATTATAATATATAACCATGAATTAAACGTTGATAGAGATATACCGCATTATTTGTATAACTTTCGGTGATAAGGTAATCCAAAAGACTCATTGTAAGCCAAGAATATTCATAGTTTTTAATGCACTCATGTTTATTTTAATTTACATAGAGATATAGTGGATTAATAAATTGAGTAGATTTGCTATACCTAGAGATAAGATAGTAAATAGATTAGGAAATTCTGCTATCACATGTTTGATATCGTTCTTGTACCTACAATAATATGAAATTGATATCTAATGGTTATGGTAAAATCGGATGCTCTAATATATTTATCTGATTGATTTACTGCATTTAGTCTCCAAATTTTATTTTTAATTTATTCTCAATTATATTTTGATTTGTTAGATAAATTTTAGAATTAATCTATTTTAGTATCTATTATTTTATTAATCATCGATCTCCGTGGGATGATATTCTTTCTTATCATTATATTACTTGTTCGACACGTTCACTTGCATTTAGAATTTTATGAATAATACGCACACACACACACAAGAAACATAACAATCTCACTATTCTTAGAACCAAAATGTAAAAACAACTCAGAAAACTTAGATTACAGAATCAAATCAAAATAAAAATAGCTCAATATCTGTCATATGCATTTGTTATCAAAATCTTCTTGATTTGGTTTGGGGTTAGCACACGATTGAATGTGTAGATCAATGCACGATATGAGTATGGTGATGTACTATGAGGTTAGCAACATAGTGGATAATTGTTCAAAAAGTCTCAAATCTATTGTGCCGCGGTAATTTTAAATTCTAAACTTTTTGGGGCTTTTGGACTTTGGAGCCCTAAGTCTAACCGGTTTCGGGGGCGGTTCCGGTTCTGGGGGAGGTTCTGGTTCCCAGAAAAAAGGAATTGGGAACCGAACTGGACCCTCCGGTTTCCGGTTCTACCCGGGAACCTTGCTCACCCCTAATGAGAATGTACCTTACTTCCTATGTAACCAGAGATTCTAGGTTTGGGGATTTGATTATACTAACTAACCAATTAGTGTCATTTCGGTACCTAATCTTGTTCATTTAAAAAAAAAAAGGATGTATTTGTTAGGTAGTTTAGATTGATTTTATACCTATTTACTAACATGCGAGGAGATCATATGGGTGCATAATTATTAACGTAACAATTAGCAACCAATGGAAGCATTAAATACATTTCACGAGATAGCAAAGATTTAACTTTAAGGAAAAGATAAATGCTAATCCCAATTAACTAAAAGAGAGCCAAAATCAATGTACCAATATTGCGCAATCAAGGATATTTGTCTTTAAGGACAACTAAAACCTTAAGGTAGAGCCCTAATGGCTTGATCAACTTTGAGCAGGATTCTAAATTGAAAAACTTCCATTTTTCAGGAGAAAATAACTCAAAAGATTAATTTTAACCTTTTTGAAGATTTTTTATTTTTTATTTTCAGAGTTTTCGGAAAAATTGAAATTTCGAATTTTCCAAAACATTTTGGATTTTTTTAATATTTTTATATATATTTTTTGTTATTTTTCAAATTACTATAGAAATGTTTAAACTTTTCCAAATTTTGGAATTTTCTGAGAAATTTTGATTTTTTTGAATTTTATAATATTTTCTGAAATGTTTTGAATTTTTTTAATATTCTTTGAAAGCTTCTGAATTTTCGGAAATTTTTTTGAATTTTTTGAATTTTTTCGAAATTTTTAATTTTTAATTTTTTTGAATTTTTAAAATATATAATTAATATTTAATATTATTATATTCGGGACAACGGGTTCGCACCGTAAACCCGATCCGACTTGCCGGCCAGACCCAAACCCGGATCCAACCCGATCGGATTAAAAAAAGAAACTTTTCTATACTTTTTTAAAAAAATTTCTTTTCTATCTTTTTCTATCTTTTTGTCTTTTTGTCTTTTCCCTGTTTTTCTTATTCCCCTGCACTCCTTTGCGATTCCTCCTCTTCGAAGCCAACTTTTGCTTTCTTTTTCTCTAATTTTTTTCACTTTTTTTGCACTTTTTTCTTTTATTTCTTCTTTCTGCCCATCTTCTTCTTCGCGATAGCTCCTCTACATCATCTTCCCCAAACTTCTTCTTCCATGGATTTCAACTGAATGCATACCATTCGAAGTAATAACATCCTTAGATGGCATTGTCACGGGCACCTACAACGGACGTCCAGAAAAAGCTTCAACAAAAAAAACTCGTTTCATGAGAGAGAGAGAGAGTTCATGATAAAGAAACATTTTCAAACGTGATATTCGTTTCAAATTCAGCGATGAAAAGCATAGTCTACCGTATGCATAACTGCTTCATGAATTATCTTGTGTGAGTATTATTACTCTTCTTGATATTGTTTTTTTTTTTTCCTTGTACTTACTGGAAGAAGTAGTTATTACACAAGCACAAATGTAATTTCCCCTTGCTAACAATCCACAATCTCGGTGCAGTTGGTTGAGATGGTTGAGGATTTTTGGCTTAAAAATTGAATATTGCCTATTCGAATCTTACTACATGTGCAATTGCTATGTGTGAGGATCATTTCAGAGGCCAAAGGCCTAAGTATGATTGGTTCATGGGATTTTAGGATGTTTTATGTGCTTTTAAATAATCAGGTCTCCATCCTTACGCACTTGGATTATCAAAAGAGGAAAAAAAATTATGTAATTCTAGGAGTAGTTGAAGAGACTCATCAATAGTTCCTTTATTGAGGAACAAGTGGAAACAAACTCACACTCATACTATTATAACAAAAAAAGACAATGCACTCACCAGTTTGAGAAGCCCACAATTATTTTTATATTCCACACTATAGTCACTAACACACATCACTCCCTCACGCCACTCATTGTGCACATGCCGCACACTTACACAACACTCTTGCACTAGTCTTTCCTTTTGTCTCTACACATACTTAAGTTGGCAAGGGGAGTGCTCTACAAGAGCTCAACACGGACTTTTCCAAAATTACAAAATTTACCTACTCTTCAAATAATTTTCAACCACTTCTCTCAACTATCACTTAAGGGACCTCAACACCACAAACATAAACTACGTATTGTAGATACTTAGTGTTAGATAAATCTATAAAGGTGGAAAGAGTGACGACGGTTCTTCAATTCTTTCCATTGACTACTCTATCTTAGTGTAGACCTTGCAATCACACCAAGTTGCCTTCGAAACTCTTCAAATTTTGCAGTTCCAAGTCCTTTGATGAAGATGTTTGCAACTTGGGCGCTCGTCTTGGTGTACTCCATCTTTATCTCGCCTCGTAATGCTTTTTTTTTTTTTTTTTTCGCGGGAAGTGATAATGTACTTCTATATGCTTGTTCCTTGCATGGAACACTACATTCTCTACAATCTGTTGGTTGATACTAGCCACATACTCTCTTTAGCTGCCATTGCTATTGCTCTATACTTAGTTTTTGTTGTAAACAATGACACAATTAGTTGTCTTTTATTGCACCATGAGACTACTACTGATCCTAGATTAAATATGTACCCATTAGTTGATCATCGTGCGTCTCGACCTCCAACAAAGTTAGCATCATGATGGCCTAATACCTCACACAATGCTTCTTTCTTATATAAGAGCCCAAAGACAAATTTACCCTATATAACCTGAGAATGTGCTTTGGTGCATCCAAGTGAGACCTTTGTGGTTTCTCCATAAATCGGCTTGCTTCTCCCCTGGGAGGGGCTTGGCTGTAATCTCCCCTCTCCCTCTTTTTCTCTTTCTTTCTCTTTTGTTTTTGTTTTTGTTTTTGTTTTTGTTTTTGTTTTTTTTTTTTTTTGTGAAGACTTAGAGTCTATATATTGTTTAAAGTTAGGTTTCTCATTCCCTAATTCAATTATGTGGGCTCTTTCTTGCCATATTAATGGGCTTGACTCTTATTTTAATCGTTATGGGGTTATTAAAATTAAGCTAAAAAAGTTATATCTCTATTGCAATTATGTGGGCTTAACATAACTCATTAAACTTAGAACTCCCCTTTTCTTCATGTAATTTTCGGCTATTGCATGATTCTATGGGCTTGAAATTTTAATTCCCTCATGGGCCCAGCCCATATGAATAATTGAGCTTAAAGCCTTTTGCTTAAGTTCATCCACCGCTAGTTCAAATTATATGCAATTTTATCAGCCTACATATTAATGCAAAATAATATGCAATTTGTTGTAAAATATTGCGTTGTGGTGAATATATAATAGAGAAGAGATTGAGAAGAGAAAGCAATTGAACACCAGATATAGTAGAAAAAGCCAGAGAAGAGGGTGTGACTGTTTATTCTGATGGTTGTAATTGTACATCAAAACTAAACTCCTATTTATAGGAGAACAAGAATGTACTTATCATTAATATCAATGTATCGAATGATATATGTACTAGATAAGGGAGATGAACGTTCATTGTATAAGGAGATGTACTTAGAAAGTATGATACAAATGTACCATAATAAGTACATTAGATAAGATGAATATAATGAATATTCATTCATGTATTTCATCCATTCATGTATTTCATAACATTCCCCATTGAATATTCATTGTATTCATTATGATTATGCATCAAATGATACTGCCTCATTAAAAACCTTAAGCCGGAAAAACCCAGTGGGACAAAAACCGGACAAAAGGGAAAAAGAGTGCAGAGCACAAATGTTATGATCTCTCCCATTTATAGATGCATTAGTTGCCTCGTTAAAAACTTTAAGCCGGAAAAACCCTGTGGGAAAAAACTGGACAAAAAGAAAAAAGAGTGCAATGCATATATAGCCACTGTTGGGGCTAATCAATCTTGTATCTTGTGAACTCGCAGTATATCAATGCTATAATGCATAGTTCATAATATCTCCCCCTCAATTGAGCCATGTAGCTATTGCTGGGGCTAATCAATCTTGCACCTTATGAACTCGCCGCATACCAATGCCATATACTAATTTCTCAACAGTTGATGTTGGCAATGATTTTGTAAAAAGATCTGCAAGATTATTTATGGATCGAATTTATTTAACATCAATTTGTCGACTTTCTTGGAGTTCATGAGTATAGAAAAATTTCGGCGAGATATGCTTGGTCCTATCGCCTTTGATATATCCTCTCCTGACTTGTGCAACACAAGCAACATTATCTTCATAAATTATAGTGGGAGAATCTGTAACCGGTATTAAACAACAAGAATTATGAATATGCGTTATAACGGATCTTAACCAAACATACTCTTTTCCAGCTTCATATAAAGCAATAATCTCAGAGTGGTTAGAAGATGTAGCTACTAATGATTGCTTTGTAGAACGCCAAGAAATAGCAGTGTCGTTATAACAAAATAAATACCCGGTTTGAGAGCGAGCCTTATGTGGATCGGATCTATATCCAGCATCAGCATATCCAACTAAACCAGAGTTAGTGGAATCATTGGAATAATATAATCCCAAATCTATGGTTCATCGGAGATAACGGAAAATATGTTTAATTCCATTCAAATGTCTCCGAGTTGGCTCAAAACTAAATCGTGCCAATAAATTTATCGCAAAAGCGATATCTGGTCTCGTACATTGTGCCAAGTACATCAAAGCCCCAATTGCATTGAGATATGGTACTTCAGGACCAAGTATCTCTTTATTTGATTCTCTAGGACGAAATGAGTCCTTTTAGGGATCTAGAGACCTTACAACCATAGGGGTGCTCAATGGGTGAGCTTTGTCCATGTTGAAGCGTTTAAGCAATCTTTCAACGTATGCTGATTGATGGACGATTATTTCATTTGCTTTATGCTCAAGCTCTAGACCAAGACAAAGTTTGGTTTTACCCAAATCTTTAACTTCAAACTCCATTTTCAAATATTTAGCAGTTTCAGCTAACTCTTCTGGAGTTCTAATTAAATTTATATTGTCGATATAAACTGCTACAATAGCAAATCCGATTTATGATTTCTTAATAAACACGCATGGGCAGATAGGATCATTTTTGTACTTTTCCTTAATTAAGTACTCACTTAGGCATTGATACCACATGCGACCGGATTGCTTTAACCCGTACAAGGATCTTTGCAATTTTATTGAGAATAAATTGCGGGGAGTGCATGCTATCTCTCGGGAATTTCAGAGTCTAATGAGCCATATAAATATGCCGTCACAACGTCCATAAGACGCATTTCCAATCTTTCAAAGATTGCTAGGCTAATAAGAAAACGAAATGTAATCATATCCATCACAGGTGAATATGTCTCATTATAATCAATCCCAGGTCTCTGGGAGAATTCTTGGGCAACGAGCCGGGCTTTATACCTAACAACCCCGTTTTTCTCATTTCGTTTTCGGATAAATACCCATTTATGTCCAACGGGCTTTACATTATCGGGATACGAGTTACAGGTCCAAAAACCTCTCGTTTAGTTAAGGAAGCTAATTCAGCTTTAATTGCTTCCTCCCATTTAGGCCAATCTTGCCTTTGACGACATTCAATAATAGATTGCGGCTCACAATCATCATTCATAATTTTATGAGCAACTGAGAATGTAAAAGTATTATCAATGATGATTTTATTTCGATCCCAAATTTCATTATAATATGTAATGGAATTCTCAGTATTCCCGGGATTGGTGTTTCTTTCATGGGTTTGCGCCTCTTCAGGGGCAATAAGCTCTTCAGGAGCAAGCACAACGCCATGCTCTTCTGGAGCGGATTCCTGATTCTTTCCCTCTTGTTTTTGAGGAGCAGTATCTTTTGATCATATCGGTCTACCACACTTCAAGTGTGGGGGATTTTGATCCATTTTAGCCTGTTCTTCGGGAACAGCTATCCAAGCTG
The DNA here is from genome assembly GCA_014182715.1 of Eucalyptus cloeziana. Taxonomy (NCBI): domain Eukaryota; kingdom Viridiplantae; phylum Streptophyta; class Magnoliopsida; order Myrtales; family Myrtaceae; genus Eucalyptus; species Eucalyptus cloeziana. The sequence continues at coordinate 7,015,816 of CM024638.1, forward strand.
GAGCATTTGCAGTTGGAATATGATAATAGTGCAAATAAGCGTGCAAATGTGTCATTGCGTGTAGATAATAGGCAAACATGGAACCATCTACAGGATGCGTCCACTAATACCATAAAATATCAAAATGGTCCACTTGGTAGTTGTATTGGTCCACAAATATCACCCTGAATTCTTTGCAAGAACAGAGGGGATTCAAGATTAACCTTTGTTATATAAGGTTTGATAATGAGATTTTCTTGTGAGCAAGCCTCACAATTATAATTTTTCGACAACAATACTTTTATATCTTTTAAAGGGTGCCATTTTGTATTTTTAATTATCCTACGCATCATTGAAGCGCTAGGATGACCAAGGCGATCATGCCACAGTTCAAACTGATCAGGGCTTACTAATCTCCAGGATGTGGTGGCGTAGGTTTTAACAGCCTTAATCATGACACAATACAAACCCATAGAAGAAGCTTCTAGCTTCTCATAAATGGTCTTCAGGCCCATCTTATAGGAGGAAATGCCAATATATTCCTTATCTTGCTCATAAATAGTCTCAATACGGTACCCATTACTGCGTACATCTTTGAAACTGAGCAGATTCTTTTTTGATCTAATGCTTAGAAACGCATTCTCAATATGCAAGACTGTGCCATTTGGCAAAATAATTATGGCATTCCCAAAACCATCAATAATCTGAAGAGGACCTGATATTGTATGGATTTGTGCCTTCCGCAATGTCATACTCGAGAAAAAATGTTTACTACAAAATATAGTATGTGTTGTTGCACTATCAAGCAAACAAACATCTTCATTTTTCTCGGTATTTTCCATTTGCATTTATATTGACAACTTCAGGTATAAGGTATCATAAAAGTTGCATATTAGTTATATAGTCAAATAAAATTTCAAAAATAAATATTATATAAGGTTCATAAGCATTTCATAAAGAACAATAAAAAGTAATACATTTAAAGCGAAACAACATAAAATTCGAAGTTCAAATTATCATCCACCAATCTGATTCATCAAAGTAATCAGAGGTTCTCAAAGAAATCAAAGACATCCAATGATGCATTTGCTACTTCAGGAGCAAGAGGAGTCCCACCAACGGAGATATTGTTGGCCTCAACAGTGGTTATGGCAGTAGGATTGATTTCAATGGCATGAGATTCACCATGCTTGCCCGTATTCTTTAAAGATGCCTGGTATAGGTCAACAAAATATTTTGGCGTACGACAGGTACATGACCAGTGCCCAGTCATGCCATAGCGATGACAAATACTTTCATTAATCACCTTCTTTGGCTTCTTTTCTTTGCCATGATTCAGGCCAAAGTTTGATTTCCTGGGGTGGTTAAATTTCTTGCCATCCCTTTTAGGATTATATTCTTGCCTATGCTTATAGCCCTTAAAATGGCCAGTATTTTTTCTCAAAGTTAGCACGTGCTTCAGGCAATGCTTTTGAGCCAGCAGGTCTAAGATCATGATTTTTGAGCAGCAATTCATTAGTTTGCTCAGCAGTAAGAAGCACAGAAATTAATTCAGAGTATGTGGCAAACTGACGCTGTCGGTATTGCTGTTGCAATACAATATTTGAAGCATGGAAGGTGGAGAAAATTTTCTCTAACAATTCCGCATCGGCGAGTTTGATACCGCATAACTCAAGCCGAGAAACGATATCAAATAAAGCAGAATTATAGTCAGACACTGATTTAAAATCTTGCAGTTTGAGATTTTGCTAGTCATATTGTGCTTGAGGGAGGATAACAATTTTGGTATGATCATACCTATCTTTCAACCTCCTCCACAAGATATGAGGGTCTCGAATGGATAAATATTGAGTCTGCAGGCTCTCATGCAAATGACGACGAATAAAGATCAGCACATTTGCTTTATCCTTTTAATTTGAGGTTCCATCCTCCATGATTATATTAGCGAGACCTTGCCCTTGGAGATGCATTTCCATGTCAAGGCACCGGGATAGATAATTCTTTTCCCTCACTTCCAAGATGTGGAATTTGGGTTTTTCAATATTTGCCATAATCCTTGCAAAAGTAAATCCTTAAATTAATTAGAAGGATTTCTAAATATCCACCGCTACTTCAGGAGCAGAAGGATACTTTTAGATTTGAAATTTGGCTTCGGGCAAAGAAAAATAAAAAATAAAGAATTGATAGAAGAAGATGAAGTATAAGTTGATTAATAAAATGAATACCCACCTTGCAAAAATTATTTACTCACGGTAAATCTTCGTGTTTACAAGAATTACTTACTCAGTCGGTAGATCTTCGTGTTTGCAAGAATTACTTACTCAGTCGGTAGATTTTCGTGCTGATAACGTGTTGTAAAATATTGCGTTGTGGTTAATATATAATAGAGAAGAGATTGAGAAGAGAAAGTAATTGAGCACCAGAGATAGTAGAAAAAGCCAGAGAAGAGGGTGTGACTGTTTATTCTAATGGTTGTAATTGTACATCAAAACTAAACTTCTATTTATAAAGAACAATAATGTACTTATCATTAATATCAATGTATCAAATGATACATGTACTAAATAAGGGAGATGAACGTTCATTGTATAGGGAGATGTATTTAGAAAGTATGATACAAATGCACCATAATAAGTACATTAGATAAGATGAATATAATGAATATTCATTCATGTATTTTATCCATTCATGTATTTCATAACACAATTTAATTATTTTTTTAGGGAGCAAGGTCGATCTCTAATTTTTTAAGAAAATTATTAATTAAATGAATTGTCGAGGTGTGTGACCTTATTCGTCATCAAATCTAGATTATGCTTCCTCTCACTCATAAGGGTCGCGCGACCCCCAATCAATAGCCATTTGACTGCTCGACCCCCGGCATGCAACCTAGCAGTGCTCCTCTCACCGTTTGTCATTTCTTTTCAAATATCTGTTTTTTGCTTTTTTTTTCAATATTTATATTTTTGGTATTTCTTATTTGTTAATTTTTTTTAGTAAATGCCACTATATGGTCATGTTAGCATTAAATGGCGACTCAATGGCCATTTTGGCATTTCCATCTATATGTGTCGCGACCAAAATTTTCGGGTGCACCACCTAAAATTAGGCTAATGGATTGCTAAGTCTAGACTTAGCTTGGGCTCTCCCAAGCCCATATCAACTCGCGACTTAGGTTCAAATATCTAGCATGCAAAAGGGAGTAGCCACTAATCAATTTGTGGTAGGTCGATTAGACACCTAAGTAACATAACGGGAGAATTATTTTACTCCTACGAACCAGAGATTTGTGAGTTCGGGGACTTGATTACATTAGATTTCTCTAATGCCCTTTCGGTACCTTTCTCTTTTGTTTTTTGAAAAAATGTTTGGCAAGCAACTTGAATTGATTTTAATTTATCTCCCTAATATGTGATGTCATCATGCGAGTGCGCAAACCACCAATTAAACATCCAAGTAAAGTAATAAATAAATTGCAAAAACTCACCTCAAAGCAACGGAATCATCTGCAATGTTAAATTAGAATTCACATCAACAGTCCTAGATATGATTTCTAATTAACACGCAATTTCTTTTTTCAGGATTTTCTCTTGTTTAATGAAAAAAAAAATGTCTTATGCAATGCATGCTACTAATCTAACATGAAATGATATGGCAATATGACCGAATGACCTAATTTTAATGACGGACACTTTTTAACTAAATGGACCTAGCAATAATAGCTAAATGAATCTACTTCTATATGACGTGCACGTGACATTTCTACTTTCCTTAAAAAAAAACATGCAATTCTATCCTAGAGAATGAAATGAATTTACTCTAAGACAATTTTTTTTTGGATTTTTCATGAAATTCGAAATTAAGAAAAATACAAAAAATAACTATCTAGATTAAGATTCTATCCAACTTACATTCAGAATTGGGCTAGGTCAAATCTTAATTTAAATTAGGATGTTATCTTAACTTGAAAATTTCTAATCTATAATGCAATCTATCTCAAAAGATCTATCTAAATAAAATCAAACATGCAATCAACCTAATATGCAATGACGTGCAAATAATGCTCTAATTCTATTTTTTTTCTTTTTTTGAAATTTGAAATTAAAATTGACACATAATTAAACGTGCAAACTAATATCCTAAATGAACACATTTAAAAAAAAAAAAAATTCGAAATAAGATTGCAATTCTAGATAACCCTAAAACAAGAAATATTCTAAAGCAAATCTAATCCTAATTCAAATATTTTTTGGAATTTTCTTTTACAAAAATAAAATTGAACCAAACATCACGACAGCAAATCAAACAAGATAAAATTAATATCCAAAAATTGACGAACCATATCTCGTGCATGAGATCAGGTTGGCCAAACTTAAACAAAATCGCGAATCGAATCTCGGGCGTGAGATCGGATTGGCGATTTTTCCGTGTAATTGCGAGTCAAATTTCGGGCGCGAAAATCGGATTGTCAATCATATGCACGTTATGAAATTGGGAAAATTTCCCAACTTATAAGGCTACTCAAGACTACAGATACCTTAGAATATCATCAACAAACATATCAATAAGGAAACAGAATTTTCGGAAATCAAAATAGACAAAATTTTTACCTATTCCAAATATTGGCTTCCGAACTTACGACTTGCGATGTCAGACAGCAACTTCGGCGCTTGTCAACCAAACCGAGGGACCCATGATGATGAAAGGTTGAGCACAAAGTGCGGTAATAGCCATTGACAAAGCGAAAGCTGCGAGCACGTAGGGAGCGGCCGTTCTTCACCCATGTCGTGCGAGGGGCTTGACAATCCTCCAAGTGGGCATCTTGAATTTGACCGCAAGGAAAACTTAACCAAGTCAAACCGCACTTCACAAAAAAAAAACCCCAAACTTAAATGTTGGATCACCGTCACTACCACGTTTCTTTCTCTATTGTGGCCATCTCTCCCTTTCTATTTTTTGTGGACATCATGGACTCCTTTGCTGGGCTATACTTTGAGGGAACTAAAGCCACGAAGACGAGGCTTGAGACTTGCCAATATTGGATTTGTTCGCAGCGAAGTCTGGTGCCTCATCGAAGCTGGTTGGCATTGGGATTTTGACAGCTCGTCGAGAAGTAGCAGCACCTGTAGAGATCGCAGCTGCGTTGTTCAGCAAGGAGAGGTGCCGATTAAGGCTGAAGAGTTCTTGGTGGAGCTCCCTCTCCTCTCATGTATATTTTTTCTAGTGTCTACTCTCCGATTTTGATTGCTGACCCTCTCTTCCCTCATGAACCAACGTGCTCTCTGGATGTGCCGTTGTGAATGTTGACTGTGTGCCCCTTTGTGCGGCCGTATATTCAATGTGTGGCCTCCTCAAAACCCTACGCGAACAAACCTATTTATAGGCTATCGATTAGTTTTTTTTTTTTTTAATTTTTTCGAATCGATATCTGCAATATTCGTTTTGTTGAACGCAATATCACTTGCCCTATCCGAAAACAATTCATCATATCTCGAACAAAAAATTCGAATTTCTAATTTTTCACAAGATAATCTTTCAATCATTAAAAAAATATGGGCTTGGGTCAACTTGCTCGCTTCGTGGGCCTAGCCTATCTAATTTGAATTCATCTGCCACCGGTCCAATAAAATGCAAAAGAAAATGCAAATTAACAATAAATGCACCTAAATCTATATGCTATGTAATTAAATTTTTTTAGGGATTAAATTAACCCATAATTTTCTATGCAATAAATAATTGACCAGATCGCCAAAATTTAGGTGTTAATAGCTGCCCCTCTTTGAAGGTGAGCTCGTAGAAGCTGCCTTCAAAGACAAATTGAAACCTAAATTTTGACCATGAACATGCACTGAATGATTTTTGTTGGAAAAATGAATTCAATTTTTTAATGCAATTTATATGATGCATGAAAATGCTGATGTAAATGATAAATGAACCTATCTGGAATAACTTACATTCAAGGAGGATAGAGTAATTCGAGATAGTTAGTGTTACATGTCCAGGACCCGTACCATTCTACGGTCGCCCGGAATAATAACATGGCTTTGTAAATAAACTGCTTTCTCAGGACCCGTACCATTCTACGGTCGCTCAGTATGGCAGTGTTTGGTTGTGTCAAGACTTGTACCATTCTACGGTTGCCTAAACGGGGATTCATTTTTCAGGACCCGTACCATTCTACGGACGCATGAATAGGGAAATAGGTGTTGTCTAGGACCCATACCATTCTACGGTCGCCTAAACGAAAATTCACTTTCCAGGACCCGTACTATTCTACGGTCGTCTGAATAAGGAATAGGTGTTGTCGAGAACCCGTACCATTTTACGATCGCCTAAACGAGGATTCACTTTTCAGGACCCGTATCATTCTACGGTTGCTTGAATAAGGAATATGTGTTGTCGAGGACTCGTACCATTCTACGGTTGTCTGAATAAGGAATAGGTGTTATTGAGGACCCGTACCATTTTACGGTCGCCTAAACGAGGATTCACTTTTCAGGACTCGTACCATTCTACGGTCACCTGAATAAGGAATATGTATTGTCGAGGACCCGTACCATTCTACGGTCGCCTAAACGGAGGTTTTGCTTGGCTAGAACCCGAACCATTCTTCGATCGCCTAGCATTGCAATCTGGAGAAAAATCTTTGAGGATAACTCAATCGAGTGTCAATGTATTAAAAAAGGGAATACCTATGCAATGACAAATATTTAAGGTATGAATAGAGATACACTTACATGGTGACATCTCTGCTCCTGGGGGATATGTCTCCTGTAAAACTTGGTCATAGGAGAGGCAATATGCATTTAGAGTCACAGACATGCATCAATTCAAGTGAGGTTCATGCGTGATGATTTCTACCAATCTTGCATCACCTAATTTCCATTGGGGAGGATTTCAAAAGAATATTCCAATCTGAACATATGAGTGTCATGGATATGTCAAATGAGAGATCTTTTGGTCTAAAAGGACTTTTTACTCGTCCTCATTAAAATGGCTATTTCATCATGTCCTTTGATACAGGATTTTGACAGTCACTCTATCTTACCATCATCATGTCAAACAAAAGTCTAAGCAATCTCGCAAGTGGTACGACCTTACCAATCTGAGAGGTCTTTAACATGGACCGTAATATAGACTTGGTCAACGGCTTAACTAATGAGACTCCTTGAGTCGAGATTATTGAAAAAAATGAGTGATATTCTGCAATCATCTTTGGGTTTGCAAGTCAAGAAACATCCGAAATGAGGCAGAAATTGTCTTACTCACACTTCCTCGAGCGATGCTTTCAAACATATGAACTTTTACGTTAATTCAAGTGCCATAATCTGAAGAGACTTCGCAAGGGACGTAACGTAGGCTTGGTTCATGGGTTGAGAAGCGAAAGGATCATTAGGCTCAAAAAGTGTTTAGGGGGTCAAAGTTGGTGATCATCCTCCACCAATTTTCTTCTCCACCATCAAAGATTTTCTTCACATCACAACTCCATTGATTGCAACATCTCAGCGTTTGAGTTTTTTTTTAATACCACATTATGGGGGATACAACTCAAGTGTTTGATTTTTCTTTTCTGGGCATTGGCCTTGCTTTTACTAGGCACACTGCTTTTTCATGCCCCATTTTTGCACTTACTTTTTTTGGACTTGCACAGCCTCCATCTTTTAATAGCATTATAAATCATGCTACTCAAATGGTTTGTTTTTCTTGTCTTGCCCCAGTGTAGGGGATGATCATCAATTGGGTTTAAAGAAATGAAATTGCAGGCTCAAGTAGGCTATGCAAAGGATAAAGTGTATAGGATAGAGAAAGAATTGCTCTTCGTCGTCCTAAGGCACTTCAAATTATCGTACAAGTTATACTGCGAAAGCAATACTCGAAGATTGATGCAAGTGTGAGTAAGAAAATTCCTATCATTCATTTCAAATTTGTCCCAATGTGGGATGATCCTTGACAGGGATAATTTAAAAAAAAAACTCTTCAGGTGTGTGGGCTCAAAGGGCTAAACAATGGATATACCTGTAGTGTTTTTGGTAAAGAAAGAAATTGCCTCTCGTTACCTCGGTTGACGTACCCTTTGTGAGATCATCATTTTCCTTGCGGATATGAAAATTTTCCACACAACTCACTAGGAATTGGTGTATGAAATAGTGTATGGAATAAGGTTCACCTTTTATCATTCCAAAGTATCCCATTTGACACATTCAATTTATCTCACAAATTCATCAAGGAAAACATGCAAGATTTGAAACAAATTTGAACTTGCAACTCATTGAAGCAATTTCTTTATCACAGAAATGTTTGCAATTCAAAACATGACATAGAAAATTCTATCATGGGTAATATTTTTTGACAGCATGAGAACTAACAATAGTGAAAAACTCACGACCATCCATTTCCGCCTGGATCAAGGTACTTGAAGGAAGTACCTTCCTCACCATATATGGGTCGTTGTCATTTGGAGCAAACTTGCCCCCAGAATATGGAATTGGATTTGACCATTTTCACACATTTGCATGCCATAAAACCGTCCTTGAAACAAAATGTAGATGGATAAAAAAAACAAACAGGGTAAAACAGATTTTGTTTTGAATTTATTTTTTGAAAAGCAATTGGAAATGCATTTTTTTAACATTTTGACATGGGAAAGCATGATGAAGCCCAGGCCTCAGAATTCTCCTTGGATTTTTCTTTTTGTTTATTGGCTGGATATCATCATCGGGCTAGTTTGGTGTACCTCATCATGCCCTCAAAATAAAAATTGTAATTTTATTGAAATTCATCAATCAATTACAATTTATTAAATGGAAATTGCTATTCAAGCCCTAAGAAGAAAGTGAAAAAGAAGAAATTGAAAACAATTCCTATTAAGCAATAAAAATTCCCGTGTAGGGGAATGTGCAAAAGTAATAAGTTACTTTTGCGGGCAAAGACCCATTTCTTCTAGAGGTCCTTCATCAATGGCATTCACCATATCCTCATGCTCAGGTAGAGGATTCTTCTTGACATTCAGTTGAGTGGTACCGAAGGCAAACGCCTTGGTGTCCAATAAGTTTTGGATCTTATGCTTCAAAGTCATGCATTCATTAGTCGAATGTCCTACTTCCTGTGACATCCCGAAATTCGACCTCGTTTTGATAAAGTGAAATGGGCCTTTTGTCGACGTGCCTACGGTCCTTTTTTTCTGAGCTGATCACTCACGAGTTAACTAACCCATTGAGTGAAGCCGTTAAATGATGTATCTGCGGTAAAAATCCCTAAAAGCTACTTAATTGGTTGGATTGGACTAAAATCGCGTCTGATTGATTTTAACCACGGAATTGAATTCGATTTCGGGAATCGAATTTTAAGCATGTCATAATTCTTTTTTTTAGGACCTCATCTCATCGTCCATCAATTTATTGAAGAGTCCAAAATTTCGAGAAAGAAATTATCGGAAGGAAAATCGAAGAGCGGAAGAAAATAAAAGGGGAAAGAGATATGGAAAATAATAGTAATTTTAAGAATAAGGTAAATTTCTTATTCTTGTATTATTTCCTTTTTCCTATTTTTTTTTCTCTCTTTTTCTTTCTCTCTTCTCTCTCCTCTCCCCTCCCCCATCCGTGCGGACACCCCCACCGAAACCCCTTGCCAAATTGAAATTGGCTTCTTCTTCTCTCTCTTTATTTTTCACTTTGACTAGGCAAAAAGTCATTTTCTTCTTATCCCTTCTTTCTTTCTTTCTTCTTCTCTCTCCTCTCTCTTCTTCCCCATTTCCCCCACGTGACTGAACTCCCCCTCTCTTTCTTGCTCCTCCTTCATGCGAACCAGAAGCTGAAGAAGACGGAAGCCACAGCTTGCCGCCGTTCGCCCACGCACCGCCACCCGCACCATTGCCGTCGGCCCGCACGCCCGTAGCTCGCCGCTGTTCGCCGCGCGCCGCCGCTCGCCGTCGTCCCGCCGTCCGCCCGTCCCCGAGTGACTTCTAGCTGCTGCCCAGCTTGGCCAACGCCTCCAGCCGCCGCCCAACGCCGCTTGGCCTCCCCCTCACCCTCCGCTGGCCTCCCCTCGCCTTTTTGGCCACCAGAATAGCTTCGGCCAGCCAAGGGTAGTGACCCACGAGTGGGTTTTCCAGCCCCCTTCGGGCTTGTTTTAGGCCGTTTCCGGGCCTCGGACTCGAGCTATGCTTTGGAAGGAATCGATCCCTGCGCCGTGCTCGTCGATTTGATCCGAGTTGCGGGCGATTCTGGTGAGTAATCTCACTAATCCTTGCTTAGTGGGCTAATTACATTTAATGGTTGTTTAGTTTTATTTAATTAAGTTTAGGTGGTTAGATTAGTGTTTATTAGTCAATTGAGATGCAAATTAGACAAATTGAATGTGTAATTAGCAAGTAGACGTGGTCTACTATTTATTGAGGGTAGCTCGAGATTTTTTCAACCCTTTATCAGGCTTCAATTTGACAATTTGGGCCTAAGTGGAATTTTTTGCATTTAAATATTAATTTTCGGAATTAAATTAATTAATTAATTATTTTCCGAAAATTCAACTGGGATGGCCAGCGACCGGAATATTATGCTGATGATCGTGGTGAAGTTCCGTTTATTTAATCGAGCTTTATTTTGAGTTAAATTGAATTTTTAATATTTATTATTTAATTTTCAAAATTAATTAATTAATTAATTATTTTTCAGAAATTAAGGTGGAGATGGCCGACGACCGAAATCTTGTGCTGATTGTCGTGGCACAGTCTGTTTATTTATTTGAGCTCTACGTTGTATAGAATTAATTTAATTGTGATATTTTAGGGATTTACCCTAAATTGTTTTATATTGAATGATTGCTTGGTCGCTGGCCGAATGTGTTTATTTAGCATTTTTTAATGCTTTGTTGGGTGGTAAAGTGAGTTAATTGGGGAGAGTGAGTCGGAAGTACTTTGGTTGAGACCGATCAAGTATGAAGTATAGACAGGCGTGGTTCGGTGATGAGGAACATCACTGTGCGAAAACGACGCCTTAAAGAATGCATGTAGATTATCTATGACTTGTGGCAGGCGTGGTTTGGTGATTGAGGAACATCACTATGTGAAAACGGCGCCTTAAAGAACGCACGTAGACTATTTATGGATCATGATGGGTGTGGTTCGGTGATAAGGAATATCACTGTGTGAAAATGACGCCTTAAAGAACGCACATAGACCTTCTGTTATTTATGTCACCTTGGCGAACTTCACGCTTGAGAGCATTGATGTGGCTCTGTGACTGAGTGCCCTATGGGAAGTTATGTGGTGTGGAATCAATGACCTAGAATGGTCCGTCTGACATGAAATCGACTAGTTCAATTGACCAATGATTTGTTTGATTATTCATTGTGAGTTATGAAATGTTATATATAACCTTGAATTGCAGGTTGGATCTGAGGCCAAGGTAAATCCTCTGACTCATGCTGTGCTTAGGCAACCGAGTAGTGTATTGGCTCCCTAATTGAGTCTTAGTAGGGTAGAATTTTACTGAGACGTAGTCTCATCCCGGTTGTGGGACAACATATTAGGCCCCTAGAATGGCAGCACCTCCACCTCCTCGTCCTCGCATGCATTATGGCGTCCCTGAACAGATTTCGGAGTTTGAGACCCACTTTCATGTCCACCTTCATTCGAAAGGGTTAGTGTACGTTTTAGTTCAGTCGACCATTTGGGTCAACGTGGGAGAGGAAGACTAGAGGCCCCACAGATATTGGTCTTGGTATCGTGACTATTTTGATGGTCGTAGAGAAGGTCCTATTCTAGAAGATGTCGTCCCTTTTGACGTGATGGAAAAGGCGTTCGGAGAGGGAACAACCGATCGAGTGGATTGATCGGTAGTGGATGCGGGGGACCCGCAGCAGCAGGCCGAAGCTTGCACTCCCGTGTATTCAATTGAGGAAGATAATGGGCATGAAGGTAATGATGGAATGGCATAACAGGAGGTGGATGGACCGGAGGAGGATGAAGATTAGGGAGTAGCTGAGGAGATGCCTGAAGATGAGTCGGCATCTGAAGTCGAAGAAGAAGCTGAAGAGGAGGAAGAAGAACCAGAGGAGGAGGAACCTAGCGAGGAAGGAACTGAAGAGGAGGATTCGAATGATCCTGAGTATGACCCGGATGAGGATTGAATCTCATCCTATTTTGTGAATCCGATTTTGGTGTGTATAGAGTGGAATAGGAAGTTGTGAAAGGTGGTGATATATATTGTTTTGTATTGTATATAAAAGTTTAGTTATAAGTTTCAATGTGAACAATATGGCCCTACTTTTCTATCCCATTGTTTTATTGTCTAGGGATTTTCTTTATACTTCCGCTTGCGCATATTAAATGAACAGGGTCGGCGATGCGTCCTGGGACGTCGCTATTAATCGACCAGGTGAGGGATGGGCACGCGTTCGAGGATTGGGGCGTGACATCCCATTTAAGTGGTATCGGAGCGAAGTTCAAGATTGGAGTGATATGGAGCGATGGTTCATGGGATAGTAGTAGGATGGCCTTTAAATTCATGCTGGTGCATGTCTATGTTAGCTGAATGCTAAAATTGTTTGTTGTGTGAATCGCTCATCTTCTAATCCAGTGTAGATTCGAAAAGCAGGTGTCAGTAAAAGACTAAACCTTGAGCGAGCAGGAGCTGAGAACTTCTAGTAAAAGGACGGTGTCCTTTGCGACTCGGGGTAAAGCATCGACAAAGGTCGGTACCCGAGGTGGTTGTGGCAGAGCGTTGACTCTAGCCAGCTCGAGCGTAAGAGTACCACCGCAGGTTAGTACTAGTGTAGCAGCGTCGAATGATCCTAAGTTCGATAGGATCGTTATGATGCAAGTGTTCCTTGGGATTTGGATGAGCCAAAAAGATCAGGATCAAGTTGTTGTTGTTGTTGCTACCTTTGCCGAGATCCAACCTAGAAGGATGATCAGGGAATAGATTTCGATATCTGAGTCAAGGTTCAGTGCAGGCAAAATTGGAATTCAGTCAGGGTAAAGATTGATGTTGAGGGAAGAGTATTTTATTCCACCTAGTGGGCAAGGTGGAATAGTCAGGTCAGCATTCAGGCAAATGGAACATGTTGTTCCATGGAAGATGGTATAGATCAGTCTCGTGTATTCTGAGGATAAGAATTAGTGGTAAGTGTCGCTAGCACGGACAATGATTTATGGGTTGTTTGCATAGGTAGATGAAATGTCGACAAGGGTTACTGCTGTTACCGTCAATATGACAAGTCAGAAGAAGTGCGCCATAGGACGCACCGTGGAATTTTTGGAATAGATCTTTGGTAAAAGAAATAGTGCATGTTGGCACTTGATAGGAGATAGAAGACTCACCTGGTAGGTGTCGAAATTGTGGAAGGAAACATGGATGAATCTAGTGTTTGAGTATGGCTAGAACGTGCTGTGATTGCGATCAGCATGGTTGTCGGGTGAAAGACTATCAGTGAAAGTCCAATGAAACATTGACTCCGCTACCTCAGTTAGGACGCCACTAGGATGACAAAAAGGATAGGAATGGAACCAACCTGTCAGAGGAAGAATGTTTAGGGAAAAATTCTATCAGAGTATCATAGCGGAGTTTTGGTGAAGTTTGGGGAACTTCAGTTTATTGAAATAAGTGAGAGAAAGGGGAATCACTGGCAATAATTATGCTTGATTAGTTGCTGAGGTGTAACTTTGATGCTATATGAGTAGAGTGGACTCATGGAGCATCTTGTGGTAATGAATCATGGTTACGGAGCAATTCAACTTAGTCCAGTAGCACATGAAGGTGTCGAGTCTATTGGGGATCGAAATGAGTCTTCGATTTCTTTAATCTCGTCGATTGAAGGCAACCCACTTGTTAGATGGAGATTGCCAAGGTTACTTGGTGATGGTTATAGTTAAGACAGATTGGAGAATTGGGATAGAAGACATCTCAGTGGTCTAAGAATTTCTAGATATGTTGTCATAAGAACGGTCAGACTGTTGCCAGAGAAAGAGATAGAAACTGCGATCGAGCTAGCACCAGAATAGAGCCACTCTCAAAGGCGTCTTACCAGTTATTGTGGTCTGAACTAATAGAACCGAAGATGCGGATGTAAAGATTGAGGAATGAGGAATTCATGCATATCAGTGCATCACTTTGGGAACATCAGCTTTGTGGAGAGAGAAAGAAATATGATTCGTTGCAATCATGCATCAACCATTGTCAACTCAATTAGGTGAAGATCAATGACAAGTGTTCTTTGCTAAAGATCAGTGAATGGTGTGACTAGTTATAAAGAGTATCGATGTCATCAATTGGGAACCAGAAAGGAGGTTATACTAAAGACAGCTATTCGTACTTGATATGGACTTCACGAGAATCACCTGAGATTAGTGCTCCAGACCTTAAGGACGCATCGGTTGTATTCTAAGTTTAGCAAATGTAAGTTTTGGTTGACTCGTGTTGCGTTCCTAGGTCATGTGATTTCCGGAGAAGGAATCTCTGTCGACCTGAGCAAGATAGAAGCCGTGATCAATTGGCAGAGACCGACATCAGTGACAGAAATCAGAATTTTTCTGGGATTGGCAGGGTATTACAGACGGTTTGTAGAAGGTTTCTCAGTGTTAGCATCGCCTCTAACTTAGCTCATGAAGAAAGATGAGAAGTTTGTATGGTCATACAAGTGCGAGCGTAGTTTTCAAGAGCTGAAGAAAAAGCTGACTACGGCTTCTGTACTGACAATTCCATATGGTCCTGGAGGATTTGAGATCTATAGTGATGTGTCATTCAGAGAATTGGGTTGCGTGTTAATGCAACATGGTAGGGTAGTTGCATACGCTTCTCACCAGTTGAGACCTCATGAACAGAACTATCCAATGCATGACTTAGAGCTCGTGGCAATTATCTTCACCTTGAAGATTTGGAGACATTATTGTGTGGTGAGAAATTTTAGATCTTTACGGACCATCAGAGTCTCAAGTACCCGTTCTCTCAGAAGGAGTTGAACATGAGACATCGTCGATGGATGGAATTGCTAAAAGACTACGACTGTGATATTCTATACTATCCGGGGAAGGTGAACAAGGTCGCCGATGCTTTGAGTAGGAAGTCTTCAGTAGCCCAGATCTTGATTAAATAGTGAAACTTAATCGAGAGAGCTCGGGATTCAGGAATTCAAATTTGAGGTAGGCCACCTTTCAAGTTTTATGGCCACCCTCAGAATTGAACCGAATGTCCAGGTTAGAATTAAACAACTCCAACCGACAGATCCAGATGTATAGAAGATTCTTCAGGAGGACACTGAGAAAAGAAAGGCTGATTTTCAGACTGCTGATGACAGGACATTAAGGTTCCGAGGACGTTTGGTTGTACCTAACGATGTAGGGCTTAGAGAAGAAATTTTATTTGAAGCACATTATAGCAGTTACAACGTTCATCCTGGAAGCACCAAAATGTATTAGAATCTGTGTCAACACTATTAGTGGTCAGGTATGAAGATGGACGTTGCCAAGCATGTGGCCAAGTGTCTGACATGTCAACAGGTAAAAGCTCAACATTGCAAACTGGGAGGACTCTTGCAACCTCTTATGATCCCATAATGGAAATGGGAGCATATCACGATGGATTTCGTGACTGGACTACTAAGAAGTTAGAGAGGAAGTGATTCAATTTGGGTAGTAGTGGACAGACTGACAAAGTCGGCTCACTTTATTGTAGTTCGAAAGGACCTCAGTCTTGATAGGCATGTAGATCTGTACGTGCGTCAAGTGGTTCGAATGCATGGAGTGCCGGTGACGATAACCTCAAACAGAGACCCAAGGTTTACTGCTGCTTTTTGGAAGAGCTTGCAGAGTGCTTTAGGTACAAAGCTTCTGTACAGTACGGCGTACCATCCTTAGACAGATGGTCAGTTTGAGAGGACGATTCACACTCTTGAGGACATGCTGAGAGCTTGTGTAATAGACTTCAAAGGAAGTTGAGAGGATCAGTTACACATGGTAGAATTTGCCTACAACAACAGTTACCAGCAGAGTATCAAGATGACTCCATTTGAAGCATTGTATGGTAGAGCATGCAGAACTCTAGTATGTTGGGATGAAGTCGGAGAAAGGAAAATAACAGACCTAGAGTTAGTTCAGCAGTCATTAGATGCCGTGGCAGTGATAAAAAATAGATTGAAGACCTCGCAAAGCAGACAGAAAAGTTATGCAGATAAGTGCCGAAGATCTTTGGAATTCCAAGTTGGTGATCACGTTTTCCTAAAGGTGTCACCAATGAGGGGAACTTCATGCTTCGGGAAGAAAGTCAAGATGAGTCCGAGGTACATAGGTCCATTTGAAATTCTTGAGAGAATTGGGACCTTAGCGTATCGTCTTGCATTGCCGCCAAAGTTGGCGCAAGTGCATGACGTCTTTCATGTGTTGATGTTGAGGAAGTACGAGCTTGACCCGACACACATGCTCAATTTTGAGGAATCGGACATGGATGACAGAGTGTCATACGTGGAAAGACCGGTCTAGATTGTAGACAGAAAGGAGCAAGTACTGCATATAAAGACCATTCCGTTGGTCAAAGTGGTTTGGCAACACCATGGTATCGAATGAGCGACATGGGAGACTGAAGAGTCGATGAGAGAATTGTACCCCCACCTTTTTGCTTAAGTTTGTAAGGTTTAAATTTCGAGGACGAAATTTTTATAAAATGGGAAGAGTTGTGACATCCCGAAATTCGACTCCGTTTTGATAAAGTGAAATGGGCCTTTCGTCGACGTGCCTACGGTCCTTTTTCTCTGAGCTAATCACTCACGAGTTAACTAACCCATTGAGTGAAGCCGTTAAGGGATGTATCCACGGTAAAAATCCCTAAAAGCTACTTAATTGGTTGGATTGGACTAAAATCGCGTCTAATTGATTTTAACCACGGAATTGAACTCGATTTCGGGAATCGAATTTTAAGCGTGTTATAACTCCTTTTTTTAGGACCTCGTCTCATCGTCCGTCAATTTATTGACGAGTCTGAAATTTCGAGAAAGAAATTATCGGAAGGAAAATCGAAGATCGGAAGAAAATAAAAAGGAAAAGAGAAATGGAAAATAATAGTAATTTTAAGAATAAGGTAAATTTCTTATTCTTGTACTATTTCCTTTTTCCTATTTCTTTTTCTCTCTTTTTCTTTCTCTCTTCTCTCTCCTCTCCCCTCCCCCATCCGTGCGGACACCCCCATCGAAACACCCTTGCCAAATTGAAATTGGTTTCTTCTTCTCTCTCTTTCTTTTTCACTTTGACTAGTCAAAAAGTCATTTTCTTCTTATCCCTTCTTTCTTCTTCTCTCTCCTCTCTCTTCTTCCCCATCTCACCCACGTGACCAAACTCCCTCTCTCTTTCTTGCTCCTCCTTCGTGCGAACTAGAAGTTGAAGAAGACGGAAGCCGTAGCTCGCCGCCGTTCGCCCACGCACCGCCACCCGCACCCTCGCCGCCGTTCGCCCGTGCGTCGCCGCTCGTCGTCATCCCACCGTCCGCCCGTCCCGCGCGACTTCCAGCTGCTAACCAGCTCGGCCGATGCCTCCAGCCGCCGCCCAATACCGCCTGGCCTCCCCCTCACCCTCCGCCGGCCTCCCCTCGCCCTTTTGGCCACCGGGATAGCTCCGACTAGCCAAGGGCAGTGATCCACGAGTGGGTTTTCCAGCCCCTTTGGCTCATTTTGGGCCGTTTTTGGGCCTCGGACTCGAGCCGTGCTTTGGAAGGAATCGATCCTTGCGCCGTGCCCGTCGATTTGATCCGGGTTGCGGGCGAATTCCGGTGAGTAATCTCACTAATCCTTGATTAGTGGGCTAATTACATTTAATGATTGTTTAGTTTTATTTAATTAAGTTTAGGTGGTTAGATTATTGTTTATTAGTCAATTGAGATGCAAATTAGACAAATTGAATGTGTAATTAGCAAGTAGACGTGGTCTACTATTTATTGAGAGTAGCTTGAGATTTTTCCGACCCTTTATCGGGCTTCAATTTGACAATTCGGGCCTAAGTGGAATTTTTGGCATTTAAATATTAATTTTCGGGATTAAATTAATTAATTAATTAATTTCTGAAAATTCAACTGGGATGGCCAGCGACCGGAATATTATGCTAATGACCGTGGTGAAGTCCGTTTATTTAATCGGGCTTTATTTTGAGTTAAATTGAATTTTTAATATTTATTATTTAATTTTCAAAATTAATTAATTAATTAATTATTTTTCAGAAATTAAGGCGGAGATGGCCAACGACCGAAATCTCGTGTTGATTATCGTGGCACAGTCCATTTATTTATTTGAGCTCTACGTTGTATAGAATTAATTTAATTGTGATATTTTAGGGATTTACCCTAAATTGTTTTATATTGAATGATTGCTTGGTCGTTGGCCGAATGTGTTTATTTAGCATTTTTTAATGCTTTGTTGGGTTGTAAAGTGAGTTAATTGGGGAGAGTGAGTCGGAAGTACTTTGGCTAAGACCGATCAAGTACGAAGTATAGACAAGTGTGGTTCGGTGATAAGGAACATCACTGTGCGAAAATGGCGCCTTAGAGAACGCACGTAGACTGTCTATGACTTGTGGCAGGCGTGGTTCGGTAATTGAGGAACATCACTGTGTGAAAATGGTGCCTTAAAGAACACACGTAGACTGTCTGTTATTTATGTCACCTTGGCGAATTTGACGCCCGAGAGCATTGATGTGGCTCTGTGATCGAGTGCTCTATGGGAAGTTATGTGGTGTGGAATTAATGACCTAGAATGGTCCGTCTGACATGAAATCGACTAGTTCGATTGACCAATGATTTGTTTGATTATTCATTGTGAGTTATGACACGTTGTATATATCTTTAAATTGTAGGTTGGATTTGAGGCCAATGTAAGTCCTCTGACTCATGCTGTGCTTAGGCAACCGAGTAATGTATTGGCTCCCTAATTGAGTCTTAGTGGGGTAGAACTTGCTGAGACGTAGTCTCATCCCGGTTGTGGGACAACATTTCAGGCCCCTAGAATGGCAGCACCTCCACCTCCTCGTCCTCGCATGCATTATGGCGTCCCTGAACAGATTTCGGAGTTTGAGACCCACTTTCATGTCCACCTTCATTCGAAAGGGTTAGTGTACGTTTTAGTTCAGTCGACCATTTAGGTCAACGTGGGAGAGGAAGACTAGAGGCCCCACAGATATTGGTCTTGGTATCGTGACTATTTTGATGGTCGTAGAGAAGGTCCTATTCCAGAAGATGTCGTCCCTTTTGACGTGATGGAAAAGGCGTTCGGAGAGGGAACAACCGATCGAGTGGATTGATCGGTAGTGGATGCGAGGGACCCGCAGTAGCAGGCCGAAGCTCGCACTCCCGTGTATTCAATTGAGGAAGATAATGTGCATGAAGGTAATGATGGAATGGCACAACAGGAGGTGGATGGACCGGAAGAGGATGAAGATTGGGGAGTAGCTGAGGAGATGCCTGAAGATGAGCCGGCATCTAAAGCCGAAGAAGAAGCTAAAGAGGAGGAAGAAGAACCAGAGGAGGAGGAACCTAGTGAGGAAGGAACTGAGGAGGAGGATTCGGATGATCCTGAGTATGACCCGGATGAGGATTGAATCTCATCCTCTTTTGTGAATCCGGTTTTGGTGTGTATAGAGTGGAATAAGAAGTTGTGAAGGGTGGTGATATATACTGTTTTGTATTGTATATAAAAGTTTAGTTATAAGTTTCAATGTGAAAAATATGGCCCTGCTTTTCTATCCAATTGTTTTATTGTCTGGGGATTTTCTTTATACTTCCGCTTGCGCATATTAAATGAACAGGGTCGGCGATGTGTCCTGGGACGTCGCTATTAATCGACCAGGTGAGGGATGGGCACGCGTTCGAGGATCGGGGCATGATACTTCCCCCATATGGTACTCGCATTTCTTGGAGAGGGCGTAACTAAAATTTTTTTTAGCATTGGGTCGCTTTGGCTCGTAGCACAGCAATCCCTTCTTTTGAAGAACCTTGAAGACCTGGGATAGAGGGCCAGGAAGATGAGTGAACTGCCTCTTAACAAACTGCCAAGGCGCGATTGGTCGGCTTTCGCCTTGTTGATTCTGAGGGACATGAACAATCGGAGGCTTGCTAGATTGTGCATATGCAACATTGATTTATGTGCTAGGCTCTTGGTCTTTTTTCACGGTGAACCTTTTGCCTTGATGGGTTGGTTCATTGAACCATCAATCTCTTAGCCCAACTTCGATCTGTTCACCCACCGGGATAAGTTGGTTGAAGTTCTCAACATACGTGCTAGCCATCCGGTTGCGAAACTCAAACGGGAGAGTTTTGACGAACAACTTCATCAGCTCCTTGTCAGCAGGCTTCGAAGTAACTTGAGCGGCCAGATTTCGCCACCTCACAGCATACTCTTTGAATGACTCACTTTTCTTCTTCTCCATCTGCTCAAGATCCTCTCGGGAAGGTGCAATGTCCATGTTGAACTTATATTACTTGAGGAATGCATCAGTCACTTCATTCCAGGTGTCAAGAAGATTGACATTCTTTATCACGTACCAGCTCAGTGCAGGCCTAGTCAAACTTACATGGAATGATTGAATCATGAGGGGCTCATTCTTGACATATTGGGCCATGTGTACGTGGTACATTTGCAAATGAGCTTTTGGGCAGGAAGTACCATCGTATTTCTCGAACTCCGACATTTTGAACTTCTTCGACACCTTGACCTTCTCATACACAGACAAGTCGAACAGGAGTGAGCTTTGTGACTCCTGCAGCTGTCTCACTTTCTCTTCTAGCTTTGCAATGCATTCATCCTGATCTGTCGTGGGAACACTATCAAGCTTGGCCTTTCCAACAAGGACCGAGTCATCTTCTAGCCCGGGCATGTCGTCATTAATCATTTGAACCTTGTTTGCTTGCTTCGGGATAACTATTTCAGGAAGAGCGGGTGTAGCTGTTGGATTCGCTTGGAGGAATTGGAGTTGATCCGTCACAAGCTGTATAGAGGTGAGCACTTGTTGGAGTTGAGTCTCCATAGCGGACATACAATCACGCATTTCATTTTGGTCAGCCATTTTTGCTCTAGATCGTGTAATGATGGGTGAACGTGGAGGATCCGTTATCACCTAAATTTGAGAAATGAACAAAAATAAGTATCTCATATGAAATACACCGATCCATGACAATGTTCTAGAACTTTTGTTCATTAATAGAACTTTTGACAAACCTACCAAAATGGAAACTTGAAATGCCCTAAACAAGTGAACTAGGAAAGTAAATGACTCAACTTCTTAAACATTAATCTAGAAATGAAAATAGCAAGATTGATTCAAGCACTTCATCAAGCTTGATCAATATACACTCGGGACACCATTCGGTGCAATCGCTTGTTCTCCTCTTGAGCTTTTTCAGCAACTCTTTTGAGGCGTTTATTCTCAGCACGGTTGGTGATCTTTAGCAGCACCTCTGGTATCTTTGGAAGCAGCTTCTATGGAATCTTGTGTTGTTGAATGTACTTAGTCGATGTATAGTACTTCCTTTCTTTACCCTTCAACTCTTCCTTGGGCCATTTGAGTTTTTGTGGATGGCACATGTCCCACATTGATTTGATAGTGAGAATAGAGTCTTCATGGTCTCGGTTTCCATCAACAAAGCTGACTTTGAGTGAATATGCTTGTAACGCTAGGGGAAGTTCTTGCACAACTTGATACTGACGAGTCACTCTAGTCGGATAGTACTCCAATGCTATAGTGAATCCCAATAGAGGGTTGAGCCAACACCTCCACATGTGAGTCTCGCCACACGAACCTGGAACCATTTAGCATGCCATAGAAAACCATTGGAAGTTGGTTTTTTCATGAAAGCTAGCCACCTAGAATAATGGTAATCCGGTGTAAGTTTTTGGTTGTTCTCAAATTTTATAATAGGGTGATTAGAATCACTGACATCATGTATAGTCATTAAACCACCAAATCCCTTTATATGAGAAAGAAACGAAATTTACAAAAGCTCGAGAGAGGAACGGAAAGTCTTATCACCACCTCCTTCAAATCGAGTGAGGGAAAGAAATGTTTCGGCTAGAATAGTGTTTACAAAATTTTTTCCTTCCAACACTTGCTTAAGTAAATGAGCCATCAAAGGGCTAATAGGATTCTTGCAATAAGGAAAGACTATGAACCCAAAGAAAGCTAAAAGGAAAACCCAACGCATTTGAAATGAAGTGCCATTTTTGAAACATTCTTTTAGAAAAGATAATGGGCAAGTATGGCGGTGAGCCTTCAAAACTTTTCTTATGTTGTCCTCTTTGATTCTTAAAAAATCAGATAAGGCCACGACGGGATCAATTCCAATAGGTGGACTAATCAATTCAGCTTTCAAAGATTTTCCCAGGGCAATGCTATATTCCTCCAAGGTGGGAGTGAGCTCATGCTTACCACCAAAGATGAAAGTTGACGTCTCGAGGCACCAACAATGGGCGAGTGCTTGGATGATACCGCCATGGATGTTGATACGCAGCAGTGGAAGTAGTCGAGCAATATGCAACTCTACAAATTGGCGGCCAGCTTGGTCTAACTTGTCCCACCAAGTGCTAAGCTCTTCCTTTGGGAGAATAATTCGAATGTTTGACGTCCCCATTGTATATTGATCAAGACTTGTGACAACCCTAATGCCATAGACCAACAAAATAATGTGATAAAGTAAGTAGATTGCAAAAGCAAAAATTTGGAGAATTTACTTTACCAATGGTGGGCAATCACATAGACATGCGCATGGTAAGTGGCTCGATTTCTAATCTATAAGGCTTAGCAAGGTGGAGCCATAAGGATTTTCAGACTTGCCACGGGCTTGTGGACTATGTTGGGTCCTCATGACTCCGACTTGGTCAAAGAGTCGACCCAGGTCGTGGGCATGCAGACCAAGGTGGGTACTCGTGACACCATGAAAGAAACTTTGGGATTGAGATGGGCGACTCATACTGCGAGCATACGGTCGGAGTGGTATCCATCTCAACACCATCCTAAATGATCCTATGTGGCCCAGGTCCGGCGGTAGGTTCTTTGTGCAAAAGTGTAGTGTAAATGCAAAACATGCACAACAGTTTATAGCAAGCAATATTTCATATGCTCAAGTAAACCATTCATTCCTACACCTCCCTACAAAACAGGGGTTAGCAAACACTTCCCCTTATACCTCCCAATCTGCAAAAAACATTTAACACCTTAAATGTTAGGGACGTACTGGAATTCTCGCTGCCAAACAAAAAAATTTTTCAAAAAGAAAATTGGCCTAAGTCCACTAAGAGTTTTAACTCAAGTCCCCAGCGGAGTCGCCAAGCTGTCGCGACCAAAATTTTCGGGTGCACCACCTAAAATTAGGCTAATGGATTGCTAAGCCTAGACTTAGCTCGGGCTCTCCCAAGCCCATACCAACTCGCGACTTAAGTTCAAATATCTAGCATGCAAAAGGGAGTCGCCACTAATCAATTTGTGGTAGGTCGATTAGACATCTAGTAAAATAACGGGAGAATTATTTTACTCCTACGAACCAGAGATTTGTGAGTTCGGGGACTTGATTACATTAGATTTTTCTAACGCCATTTTGGTACATTTCTCTTTTGTTTTTTGAAAAAATGTTTGGCAAGCAACTTGAATTTATTTTGATTTATCTCCCTAATATGTGATGTCATCATGCGAGTACGTAAACTACCAATTAAACACCCAAGTAAAGTAATAAATAAATTGCAAAAACTCACCTCAAAGCAATGAAAGCATCTGCAATGTTAAATCAGAATTCACATCAACAGTCCTAGATATGATTTATAATTAACACGCAATTTCTTTTTTCAGGATTTTCTCTTGTTTAATGAAAAAAAATGTCTTATGTAATGCATGCTAGTAATCTAACATGGAATGATATGGCAATATGACCGAATGACCTAATTCTAATGACGGACACTTTTTAACTAAATGGACCTAGCAATAATAGCTAAATGAATCTACTTCTATATGACGTGCACATGACATTTCTATTTTCCTTAAAAAAAACATGCAATTCTATCCTAGAGAATGAAATGAATTTACTCTAAGACATTTTTTTTGGATTTTTCATGAAATTCGAAATTAAGAAAAATGCAAAAAATAACTATCTAGATTAAGATTCTATCTAACTTACATTAAGAATTGGGCTAGGTCAAATCTTAATTTAAATTAGGATGTTATCTTAACTTGAAAGTTTCTAATCTATAATGCAATCTATCTCAAAAGATCTATCTAAATAAAATCAAACATGCAATCAACCTAATATGCAATGACGTGCAAATAATGCTCTAATTCTAATTTTTTTTCTTCTTCTAAAATTCGAAATTAAAATTGACACATAATTAAACGTGCAAACTAATATCCTAAATGAACACATTTTTTTAAAAAAAATTCGAAATAAGATTGCAATTCTAGATAACCCTAAAACAAGAAATATTCTAAAGCAAATCTAATCCTAATTCAAATATTTTTTGGATTTTTCTTTTACAAAAATAAAATTGAACCAAATATCACGACAGCAAATCAAACAAGATAAAATTGATATCCAAAAATTGGCGAACCATATCTCGCGCATGAGATCGGGTTGGCCAAACTTAAACAAAATTGCGAATCGAATCTCGGGCGTGAGATCAGATTGGCGATTTTTCCGTGCGATTGCGAGTCAAATTTCGGGCGCGAAAATCGGACTGTCAATCATATGCACGTTATGAAATTGGGAAAATTTCCCAACTTATAAGGCTACTCAAGACTACGAATACCTCAGCATATCATCAACAAACATATCAATAAGGAAACAGAATTCTCGGAAATCAAAATAGACAAAATTTTTACCTATTCCGAATATCGGTTCCGAACTTACGACTTGCGATGTCAGACGGCAACTCCGGCGCTTGTCAACCAAACCGAGGGACCTGTGATGATGAAAGCTTGAGCACAAAGTGCGCTAATAGCCATTGACAAAGCGAAAGCTGTGAGCACGTAGGGAGCGGCCGTTCTTCACCCATGTCGTGCGAGGGGCTTGACAATCCTCCAAGTGGGCGTCTTGAATTTGACCGCAAGGAAAACTTAACTAAGTCAAACCGCACTTCACAAAAAAAAAAAACCCCAAACGTCAATGTTGGATCACCGTCACTGCCATGTTTCTTTCTCTATTGTGGCCATCTCTCCCTTTCTATTTTTTGTGGACATCATGGACTCCTTTGCTGGGCTATACTTTGAGGGAACTAAAGCCACAAAGACGAGGCTTTGAGACTTGCCAATATTGGATTTGTTCGCAGCAAAGTCTGGTGCCTCATCGAAGCTGGTTGGCGTTGGGATTTTGACAGCTCGTTGGGAAGTAGCAGCATTGGTAGAGATCGCAGCTGCGTTGTTCAGCAAGGAGAGGCGTCGATTAAGGCTGAAGAGTTCTTGGTGGAGCTCCCTCTCCTCTCATGTATATTTTTTCTAGTGTCTACTCTCCGATTCTGATTGCCGACCCTCTCTTCCCTCATGAACAAACGTGCTCTCTGGATGTGCCATCGTGAATGTTGACTGTGTGCCCCTTTGTGTGGCCGTATATTCAATGTGTGGCCTCCTCAAAACCCTACGCGAACAAACCTATTTATAGGCTATCGATTAGTTTTTTTTTTAATTGTTCCGAATCAATATCCGCAATATTTGTTTTGTTGAACGCAATATCACTTGCCCTATCCGAAAACAATTCATCATATCTCGAACAAAAAATTCGAATTTCTAATTTTTCACGAGATAATCTTTCAATCATTAAAAAAAATGGGCTTGGGTTAACTTGCTTGCTTCGTGGGCCTGGCCCATCTAATTTGAACCCATCCGCCACCGGTCTAATAAAATGCAAAAAAAATGCAAATTAACAATAAATGCACCTAAATCTATATGCTATGCAATTAAATTTTTTTAGGAATTAAATTAACCCATAATTTTCTATGCAATAAATAAATAACTAGATCGCCAAAATTTAGGTGTCAACGATACATTTGATAGAATGATTGCTTCAAACAAAAAAACAAGTAGCTTAGGGGTCCAATTACAAAAAAAAGAAATAATTGAGAAACCTCTAGCGCTTTTTCACCTTTTTCTTTTACACATTTGCGCGTTTTCCCTTTCGGATGATCCGAGGAAAGCGAAAATGAGCAACGACAGGAAACATCATAGTTGTTTCCTAGGGGTCAAGCACATCGTTTCATGGTTGGTACGAATGGACGGAATCATGGAGAGGAGGTACAACTCAAGCAGCCCATGAAAGCCGTCGCACGTGGGAACGGGCCAGTTCTGTACTCTCTGGACTGTGCCTTTGAATTCGCCTCGTCCTCTGATTGAGGACCATTCCCAAAATTGTCCAGCCCTTTGACGGAAGGAAGTTGATTTATCTGTAGCATTTCACGCATGTGTTATCATGTCTGGGTAATTATATTGGCGTTATACATGACCTAGCCTTTATTAGGTAACAAACTTACGTTTTTATGTCGATTCTGAATGTGTTCACATATAAATTTATGGCATTTTTGTTTATTTGATATGAAAATTTAAAATAAATATAGGGTATACTAAAGCCCCCGGATGAGGTGAGATTTTGGTTTTGAGATGGTTCCAAGACCTTGTGGGATAGATCTCAGATTCTAAAAACTTACAATTAGTGCCCTACAAGATAAGTTTCAAGGTATGACAATACTCTATTCACTCAGTGTTCATTAGATTAGGGCCTCAATGAAATTATGTACTTTTCCACACTTTTCTTTTTATGACTAGGAAGCAAATCGTGGAAGGGGGAGTCATTGCTCATGAAATGCTCCACAAAACCAATGAATCAATCGAGAGACACGAGCCATACTTAAGTTGGGGGAACAAGCTTGGGCCATTGGTTTTTTTTTTGATTGGTTTTACTTTACTCCTATTCTAACTCTTACTCTCAGATTTTTGCTCTGCCTCCGTATAGGGCTTGGGAGTCGAAATCATTCTAGAAACAAGAGTGACAAGGACAATAAATCCTATCAATATGAAAGTGAATTATAGGAAACCAACGTGTACATTACACATGCTCAATTTTTGGAGAGATGGGAACAACAAGGTCGGAATCATTCTAGAAACAAGAGTGACAAGGACAATAAATCCTATCAATATGAAAGCGAATTATAGGAAACCAACATGTACATTACACATGCTCAATTTTTTGAGAGATGGGAACAACAAGGTCAGAATCATTCTAGAAACAAGAGTGACAAGGACAATAAATCCTATCAATATGAAAGCGAGTTAGAAGGGTCGGTTTTGCTTCTCTTTTCGACTAATGTGGTCATTACCGTCATGTGAGAATGATGGTTAGCAGTTCGATCCTAGACCACTTGATGTTTTCTAGTCAATTGGGGGCAAAGGACTTTCTCAATAATTGCCGGAGATTTCTCACTTGGGCATCAAAAGAGTACAACTTCAATTTCTCTTTCATCCAAGAATTATGGGGTGTCCTGTAGCGTGTGTATCACTACCAGCAAGAAAATTGTGTGATAAGAACATGTATTATCTATGCTCATCTCAAAGTCTAGAGCAAGCAAAATCGGCCGATCTCATGACAGCAAGTGAATGTTTTGATATAAATTGTGCATATGTGACAGAAGCTATGTATGCTTGTGTAAACAACTATTGAAACGTATCATTGTTATTGATTAGAAATGATAAATCTATTGAGTATCGTATGAAAACTTGAATTGAATGATCGTATTAATCTAATTTAAACTTTGTCTTTCTTATAAAGAGACTCCACAGTTTCAAAGTAGTAGACTTTGCTCGCCCTTTTAGTGTTCTGACCAAATCACATGCTCTCACTCTCTCCCCTCAACAAGCATATTAAATCAAATCCTACGACTTCATATCAAGGAGAGTTAGGAAAGAAAACCCTAGCTCCCCTTCAGAACCACCGACCAGATGGAAGAAATGACATCTTCCTTTTCCTCTTCTTCACTAGTCCCTCTTCCTAAAGGAACCTCACTTAATCTCCAGCAGTATTTTCACTCCTTACTCCAGATCCGACCTGATGATTGGGTCTACTCCATTTTCTGGCAGCCCTCGAGAGACGACCGTGGCCGTCCTGTCCTAATTTGGGGCGATGGCCAATTCCGAGGGATGAAAGACCTCACACCCAATAACTCCACCAATCAAAGGGTGTTCAAACAGGTCGGGACACTTGGCAGCGCCGGTTTCAACCCCTCCTCAAACGTGGATACTAAGTTGGTCCAAAACGAGGTCAGCGATCTTGAACGGTACTACATTGTCTCAGCCACGAGGTCGTATTCCTTCGAGGAGAGCATCCTCGGGTGGGCATTATGTTCTGGGACTCACATCTGGTTGTGCGGCGAGGACGAGCTCGGAATTTACGAGTGCGAAAGGGTTAGAGAAGCAAGGACGACTGGAATCAAGAGCATTGTGTGTATATCAACTCCTTGTGATACTGGGGTTCTTGAATTGGGTTCCACCAAAAGACTTTACAAAGATTGGAGTCTAGTCCACTTAGCCAAATCCCTCTTCACTTCTCATTTCTTGAGCGCTGGTATTACTCCCCATGTCCATGAAGAGCATCTGTCCAATGGTGTTCCAAAGGAAGCATGTTCCACGTTAGACGGAACTGGCGCTTCACGCTCTGACATGTGTCCTTCGGACACGTCTTGGCTTTTGGGTTCTAAGAGGGACTTAAAAAGAGTGGGCCTGTCGCAAAATATCACTTCCTCTAACAAGAGGGCTGCGATTAAAAAGATGGAGAGGGATGAAACAGAGACAGCCCGGTTGCCATCGCCTTTGCGGTTGAACCATGTGGAAGCTGAGAGGCAAAGAAGAGAGAAGCTGAAGCAGGGATTCTACGCCCTAAGATCTGTCGTCCCTAAAGTCACGAAAATGGACAAAGCCTCTCTTCTCTCCGACGCAGTGAGTTACATCAAGGAACTGCGATCAAGGATCGATGAGCTAGAGGGTGAGCTCAAGTTTCCGCCCCCAAAGATCGGCCTGAGCAAAGTGGCCAACCTTTTTGGTGATAAAACTGAGCCGATATCTCAAGAGAGCAAGATCAGATCGAGCCGTTGGCTGAATGTTGTCAAGGGTTTGAGCAAGATGGAGGTGGAGGTGAAGGTGGTAGGTGACGAAGCGGTGGTTTGGGTCCGGAGCCCGAACTGGGACCACCCGGCTGCGAGGCTGATGGGTGCGCTCAAGGAGCTGCAGCTCGAAGTCCACCACGCGAGCATGTCGAGCGTAAAGGAAATTATGCTTCAGGACGTGGTGATTCGGACTCCGATTGGGTGGGCGAGCGAGGAGAGCTTGAGAGATGCGATTCTTGCAAGATTGTGCAAGGTCTGACTCATGGTTAAGGTGTTGGTTGTTGTGCTTCTGGTTTTGTTATGTTGTTCTTAAGAATTGAGCTTGTGTTGTTAATTCTTCAATTGTAGTGCTGTTTGTCTAATTAAGTTGTTTTCATAATCATTCCTGTTGGGATTAACGGATCCCTGAAAACCGGATTTGACACTAAAACGAACCCCTAAAACGAATGCGGAAGACAAGCCCAGGAAAAATCACGTATCACCGATCGTAAAGCACACCACGGATTCGAGCGTACCTTGTTAGTCACAAATTAGACACCGATGCCGAAAAGAGAAAGAGAATTCAGCCCTGTTCGATCCGAAGACGCCAATTCGCCGTGAAGGGAAGAAGAAGTTGTCCTTTTGCCTTTGTTCTTCTTTTGGGAGGAGAGAGAGAGAAAGAATGTACGTACTATTAAAAAGGTACGTTCTTCCTCTCTCTCATCCCTTTTATACGTCCCTCCATCCACGGGCTTTATTCCTGTGGGCCGGGCTTTTAGGCCCAACATGGGCGGACGGACCTTAAGCCCATCACTAATAAAACCATCATCTCCCACTCGCATATGGTGGGCCGAACAGATTCTCTTTACCTCTCTTCAACATTCATACCAGGTGAATAATCCGTGCGACCAAAGCATACTTTGAGAGCTCGTTGCTATACATCGTTAGGAATATATAGCAGCTCATATTGGGCGTCACACTCGAGTAGATTTAGTATGCAAGTACCCTAGATCAATCGATCACATTTATATCTCTCTTGATCTCTTTTGAACAATGATATATTTATTGTATTCACAATTATGATTATCCCAAAGACAGTCATAATTGGTCGACCAGTGAATATAAAACCACAATGTGATTCTCCAAATCCGATTTTCCTCTTTCCTTCAAACTCTCAATTTCAGTTCAACTTGCTTTTCTAGAAATGTCCCATTAGATCGAATCAACTCATGACCATTGGCAACATTCTAAGATAGCAAATATTAAATAGAAATCTTGAGAATAAGTAAGAGTCATGAGGGCACTAAATTGAGGAACTCCTTTCCTCAAGAGTCTCATACGGCATGAAAGTTGAGATCAAACTTTTGCCACTCTTATTGGTCGTCTCATGCATACATAGTATGAAATACGTATTACGGTATTAACTCTTTTTCCATGGAGCGTATGTCTACATTTTTCAATACCGTACAGATGATAGTTCAGACATACCCAATGTCTAACTTGAGTTCACGTATCTACTTATTTACAAAATTCATCGAACTCACATCGGCATCTAGACAGATAAAGTAAAATATGTGGGTTATTTTACTTTCGGTCATCGTAAGTATTATGTCCTCATCTTAACACTCAGTTAAGGTGACATACGTATTTTAAGCTTGAGCTCTCGATTATCACCTAGATAATAAGCTTAAAAACAATCTCATCTCTATTTATCATACATTAGATAGAGGCGATTACCCGTGTGGGTGGGCTAATCTTTTATCTGTCCGACATACTTCCTTCACTTAAAAATAATGCACTGAGCATTAAGATGCATAAAGATCAAACAAAGATTCATAGGCATTAATAATGAAACAACACTAGTTCATAAAAGTGAACAACTCAGGGAAAAATACAATCTAGTACATCAGACTCTACGCAATCCTAGAGATTTTACATGACCACAAAACACATCTCTAGGTATTGGCTTTGTTATAGGATCTGCTACCATTCTATGCGTAGATATGTACTGTAAGTTCACATCCTTTCGTGTAACCATATCTTTTACAAAATTATACTTGGTATCTATATGTTTGGTCTTGCCATGATATTTTGGATCTTTGGTGTATGCTATAGCTGCTTGGCTATCACAGTTAACCAATAATGGATTTGCAGCTTTTTCATTAACACCTAAATGATCCAAAAATCTCTTAAGCCAAACTCCTTCTTGTACCGCTGCTGATAATGCCACGAACTCAGCTTCCATCATGGACAAGGCTATACACGTTTGCTTCTTCTTGCTCCATGATATGGTGCCTTTGTTCGATAAGAAAGCAAATCTTGATGTAGATTTTCTTTCATCTAAATCTCCTCCCCAATCAGCATCTGAATAGCCTTCAAGTCGCAGATCCTTTCCTTGGTAATTCAACTTGAAATCAGCAGTTCCCTTCAGATACCTCAGTATTCTCTTAACGGCTTTCCAATGTGCTAGACCTGGATTGGATTGGTATCTACTCACCATTCCAACTGCAAAACATATGTCGGGTCTTGTACACATCGTAGCGTACATCAAGCTCCCAACTGCACTAGCATAAGGAACATGTTTCATTTGTTCCTTCTCTTGTGGAGTCCTCGGACACAGTTTATGGCTCAATCCTTCACATTTCGCAATAGGAGTGTCTATGGGTTTACAATCTTGCATACGAAATCGTTCAAGAACTTTATTTATGTATGTTTCTTGCGAAAGAGACAACGATCTCTTCGAACGATCTCTTGAAATCTTAACTCCAAGAATGTATGCAGCCTCACCCATATCCTTTATCTCAAAGTTGGAAGACAATCAACTCTTGACAGTATTAACAAACTCCATATTGCTTCCGGCAATCAGTATATCATCAACATATAATGATATGATCACAAATTGATCCTTGGATCTTTTGATATATACACAATGATTCTCATCAATCATTGTAAAATCATATGCCATTATGGCATTATGAAAACGTATATACCATTGTCTCGATGACTACTTAAGGCCGTATATCGATCTCAAAAGTCGACATACCTTTTATTCTTGGCCTTTCACTATGAAACCAAAGAGGTTGTTCCATGTATATTTCTTCCTCTAATTCTCCATTGAGGAAAACAGTCTTTACATCCATCTGATGTAACTCAAGATCCATACTAGCTACTATTGCCAGAATAATGCGAATCGAGGTAAATCTCACTATAGGAGAAAACGTATATTCATAATCAATTCCTTCCTGTTGATTATATCCCTTTGCCACAAGGCGAGCCTTATGCCTTTCTATCGAGCAATCAGCCTTTCGCTTTATTTTGAGAACCCACTTGTTCCCAATAGCTCTGCGTCCTTTTGGAAGATCAACCAGTTCCCAGACTTGGTTTGATTTCATTGACTCCATTTCCTCTTCCATTGCATGAATCCATTTTTCCTTACTAGGGCAATTCAAAGCCTCATTAATATTTCTTGGCTCATCCTTATCTTGTGGAGCAACCATAAAAGTTTCCCCTTCAATGTCAAAACGTCGACGGGAAATACTTTGGCGACTTGTTCGCCATATGGGAGATTGTACACTTTGCACATCATTCCCCATTATGCTCCCACTTGGATTAGATAATGATGATGTCGTCTCATTATGTGGTTGCAATTGAAAATGAGTTGAATTCAATTCATCACTTCTCATATTACTCCCACTTGGACGAACTCCACTAAGATCATTATCTTGATCCAAGGTTTCAAATAGGGAGTAGTCTTCCCCTATTTCGCCATTCTTAGGAAATTCATCCTCTAAGAATGTGACATCCCGTGATTCAAATTCAGTTATACTCCACTTTCCTGCTCACCTATGAACACATACCCTTTTGAGTGTTCCGAGTATCTTATGAAAATACTCTTCTTTCCTCTAGGACCCAATTTCCCAAATTTGTGAGAGGCCTCATGTGTATAGGCAGCACAACTCCATGGCTTAAGAAAACTTAAGTCCGATTTTCTGCATGTCCATAACTCATATGGAGTGGAAGTAACTGATTTGGAAGGCACACGGTTAAGTATATAGGCAGCAGTTAACAACGCATCACTCCAAAAGGTAATAGGTAAGTTAGCATGCGCCATAATGGACCTAACCATTTCCAGTGGGGTTCTGTTTCTTCTCTCCGCAACACCATTTTGTTGAGGAGTATATGGAATAGACAATTGTCTTTCTATTCATTTTTCATCACATACTTTTCTGAACTCATCAGATAAATATTCTCGACCTCGATCGGATCTCAATGCTTTTATTTTCTTGTCTAATTGATTCTCTACCAGGTTCATAAACCTTTTGAAACAACTTATTGCTTTAGATTTATGAGAAATCAAATAGACATATTCAAATCAAGTATAATCATCTATAAAAGTGATGAAATAAACAGCCCCATGCCTTCCTCTCACATTCATTGGACCACAGACATCAGAATGGATTAAATGCAGAGGAAATTCAGCTCTTTTACCTTTTCCAAATGGTTTTTTTGTCGTTTTCCCTTCTAGGCAATGCTTACATATGGGCAAATCGATATTTTCAATGTTGCCCAACAAGCCCTCTTTGGCTAGTCTATTCATATTTGTTGGCCAATGTGACCAAGTCTAGCATGCCATACATTCACATCATTATCATATGAATTAGGAGACGTGAGAAGGGAATAATAAACATTTGTATTAATATATTCAATATCTAATACAATGAAACCATCCAGAAAATAACCACAATCATAGTAATTTGTATTCAAAAACAAATCCACACATCTATTATAGAAGTTCATATTAAAACCTAATTTAACCAACACTAAAACAGACACTAAATTCTGACAAATCTCCGGAGCATACAACACATCATGTAGGAACAAAGTGCGTCCACCACGCATATTCAGTTGGCATGTGCCAATTCCTTTCACTTCAGCTCTGGAGTTGTTTCCCACATAGATTCACTTAGTTCCAGTTGGTATTCGTCGGAATTCCACGAAGGATCCTCTATCCTTCACTACATGGTCTGTCGCTCTTGAATCCACAGTCCACAAAGGATTAGACTCAGTTAAGAATACAGAACTCGACATAAAAGCAAAGTTCTGAAAAATACAAGGGGTGCATACCTTCTTTGGCTCACGACAGTCGCGAGCATAGTGACCATTCTTGTCACAGTTGTAGCATTTCACCCTTGCAAGCTCTTTTATGCGAGGACGCTTTCCTCTTTCATGTTGGTTAAACTTGGGTTTCTTCCCTGAAGGACCTGCTTCCTTGCCTTTCCCTTTATCAAACCAGTTAGGGCGCTTGCGCTTGGAGCTCGAAGCTCCATTTGAGCTAGAACTAGCATGATAGAGTTCAGCATTCGGCTTAGCCGCCAACAGGCGGTCCTCTTCTAGCTCAAGATGACGCATTGCATCCTTGAAGGTTTTGATATTTTCATTATGAGTCAGGTGCACCTTCATATGCTCCCAACTCTGAGGCAAGGAACGAATCACTACTTGCACTTGCTGCTCATCTGTCAGGACATGGCCAGCATCTTTCGGCTCATTTATCATGTTTGACATCTTTCTAAGATGTTGCTTCATGGTCTGACCATGAGGCTTCTTATAAGAGTCAAACCTAATAGTGAGCTGCCTCAGTCTAGTCACCGAAGTATGACCAAATCTTGCTGCCAATACTTCCCACATTTCTTTGGCATTGTCAAAACGCCTAAACTCTCGCATGACGTCATTTTCCATGCTGCTCAGGAAAGTGATGCGAGCAAGATAGTTCTTTTTTTTCCATGCAGCAAAAGCATCCTTGTCTCTTTTGTGCTGTGCAGTGTTTCCTTCTTCAGGTTCTACCATGGTCAAGTTAAGAGCCTTAAGTGCTTCTTGCTCTTCCAGTACATACTGGATTTTCATTTGCCAAATTTCATAGTTGTCACCATTGAGCTTTTCACCTTTGTTCAGCTTGGCAACTATGCTCTTTGTGGTGAAGCCATTGATCGAACACATCGAGACATATATGCATGAGTTATTAATGCCTATCATTTATGCATCCCTTTTGCACAGACCCATCATATTAATGAATAATTTCAAGTAAGGTTTTAGATTCAAAGGTCACTACGTTTCCAATCATCCTAAAAAAGATTGTCATATGCAAAATCAATTCTATGAAGCTACAAAAACTTCTATAACTACCCACAGCAACCAGCAATAACAGAAAGCAACAGATAATTGACATACAATAATATAATAATGCTTTCAGATAATACAACTAACATATAGGTTGCTACAACAACAACAATCAGGTAGTAAACATTACATAAGATGTCCACAAAGCACACTTAACAAAAAACAGCTAATACATTTAACACCAAGCCAAAGACACACGAGGCGGGAAAGATCCTATTTTGTTCAATTTCTTGATCTTTTCCCTTGTAAGAATGCAGTAATATTCTTTTACAAAATCCATCACAATTTTCTTATATGAAGCAACTCCATTGACATCCCATATGCGATTCAACATATCTTGCCATTCAGGTGGAAGAGTGTTAATGAAAAATCGCACCATCTCTGACCGTGGCATGGGACGACCATTCCATATGACCTTTTGTATCTTCTCGTTGACTTCAAGAACATGATCAATTAAGTCACCATTCTCCCACCGATAATCAGTCAGCTCAGCTATCAACTTAGAAAGCCTTTCCTTTTGTTTATCGGTAATTACGCGAATAGGCGTACATAACTGAAGGGGAGGCATTGTTCCTGCAACAAATGTAGAACAAATAAAGGATTACATATAATCCACATAGACTTAATTGAAAAAAGAAACACATTTTTTTTTTTTTTGGTCAACGGTCAACGGTCGTTGGTCAACGGTCAACTGTCAGGTCGTCGGTCGTCGGACCGGTCGGCCCTGTCGGACGAACCGACCGCACGTGCCGCGCACGTGCGCGGGCTGACGTCACGTAGACATCAGCCGACACGTGCCGCGCGCGTGCCAGGCGTCCGTGGGTCGGGTCGGGTCGCCGGTCGTCGTCGGGGCGGTGACCGCCGGCCAAGCGGCGTCGGTGCGCGTCATCGATGATGTCATCCCAGCGGTTACCGACCGTTGGGTGACGTCATGCGATGTCGGCACGCGTCGGTCCGTCGGCGGTGCGTGCCGGTTCGCCGGCTGGCGGTGTGCCTGCGCCGGTTCACCAACCGGCGCGTGTGCCACACGCGTTGGGCGAGCCAGCGCTTCCGGGCGCGTCGCGCCCACGCGCGCGAGGCTTCTGGCTGCGCATGTGGGCGCGTGCGGCGTCTCCCGGCGGTGTGCGACATGTCGCCAGACTCGTCTCGACGACCCCTTTCTCCCGATGCCATCAGAGTTCGATTTCGACTTACGAAAACTCGGAAAAATGGGCGAACAGCGCCCGGGTGTCGGGATTTCTCGCCCCGATCCGTACGGCCGAATCATTTTCGCGAAAAATCAATCAAAAACATTAATCAGGTTGGGAAAAGCGTGAACTAGGGCTCTGATACCAATGTTGGGATTAACGGATCCCTGAAAACCGGATTCGACACTAAAACGAACCCCTAAAATGAATGCGGAAGACAAGCCCGGAAAAAATCACGTATCACTGATCGTAAAGCACACCACGGATTCGAGCGTACCTTGTTAGCCATAGATTAGACACCGATGCCAAAAAGAGAAAGAGAATTCAGCCCTATTCGATCCGAAGACGCCAATTCGCCGTGAAGGGAAGAAGAAGTTGTCTTTTTGCCTTTGTTATTCTTTTGGGAGGAGAGGGAGAGAAAGAACGTACGTACTATTGAAAAGGTACGTTCTTCTTCTCTCTCATCCCTTTTATACGTCCCTCCATCCATGGGCCTTATTCCTGTGGGCTGGGCTTTTAGGCCCAACATGGGCGGATGGACCTTAAGCCCATCACTAATAAAACCATCAATTCCATATTTGAGTGTCAAAGACTTTATATTGCCGCGACAGAATTCCAATGACGGTCCGATCTAGTTATTAGCTTTTGCAAGAGTAGTACCAACATAAAATATTATAATGTTTTTTTCATTTAGCCAGATTATTTTAGAAGCCAATACTCTAGACGTGGATCTCATTTATATAGACATAAAATGTAGTTTTGCCAAATATTTTTGTTAGTAAATAGATTTTTGAATTCCAAATTACTGCTCGGGAGAAGGCCACAATAATTAACTCTGAGTCAATTTGGATTATATTTGTAAGTCATGTATTTTGCTCAAATTACACATTAGACTTCTTCAAAGATCTTCCACCTTGTCCCTTTAAGGTGTTTATCAACTCTTCTTACTTTTCTTTTTATATATGTTTTTTTTTGGTTAGCCATTAGAAATTTTATGAGTTATTGGGACATATTTGAACAAATTCTACGTTCAAATATGGTGCGCGAACGATGGAAGATGGGTGATTATTTATAAAGAGAGGGACAGAGGTTAAAGTGAATTTACTGGAGGAAGAAAAGGTTTCTCCATCACAAGAGTTTCATATAATTGTGGTGTAGTATAAAGCATCTTTCGTCATATGTTCCCGTCCACATTAGCAAAGTTTTATTACTCCGTCACCGACGGAATCCCCTTTGTTTCAGAAATTTCACGTTCGTCATTGTGGCTGATTCTAAAAGGGAATTACGCGTCGTGTCCCCCTTTTTTTTTCGTGACAATGGGTAGTCTGTAAATTTTTAGACGCTTGACTAATCCCTGATTTTTGGGGATGCACCACATGGGTTTCCTTCTTCACTAACATTGCAAGAAAATTTCATGTCCAGATTCATTTGGCTCTTTTTGCCCTTTTTCAGCTTGTTTAGTGTCCATGACAACCGAGAAGCGCTATTCATCCCTTGAGACGGCTAGACAAATTTACTCATTTAGTAACTTTATTCAAGACGTGCATACGATTTTTGCGACTAAAATTCGATAAAGTTTCCCCTTAGCCGAACTACCAATTTTGTTTTTTGTTTTGTTTTGTTTTGTTATTTTTTTTTTCGCAACAGAACAATCAGTACTTCAAATATGTATGCATCAAAGAAATCTATCTCCTCGGCAGAAGTACAACCCAATTACCAAAACTTGGCACGAGAGGACATTTAAGTGCCAAAAGTTTGGAAAATGACATTTAAGTGCCAAAATTGGAGCAAAATGAATCACTTTGATAAACCAGAATTTCTGTTCCAGAAACAAATTTTCTATTCCAGACTTGTTTTTGGAATAAAAGTCTGTTTGATAAACTTATTCCATTTTTCTATTTCGGAATAGATTTCTATTCCGAAATAGGTTTGGAATAAATCGAAGTTTTCTTCTCTATTTCGGAGCGAAATGAGAAATACAAATTTTTCTCATCGTTTGTCAGCTGGTCCTTCATCCATTGCCGCTGACCACCGTCCCTCAATCGCCAGCCGCCCGTCGACCTCGGCGGCGGTGGCGGCGATCGCCAAATAAATTATTTTTATAAATATCATTTTAAAATGAAATTTATTCGAATAAATAAAATGATATTTATTTTTATTTTTATGATTACAAATAAATTAAAAAAATCCTTAAAAATAAAATAATTGTAAAAATAACATGAATAAATTTTATTTTAAAAATAAATAAATATAATTTTAAAAATAAAAATTATTATAAAAATATCATTTATTCATTTTTTATTTTTTATTTTCAATTTTAATATAAAAAATTATTTTTTAATAAATAAATATATTAAATAAATTTAATCGAAATAAATTTATTTATTAAAAATAAATTTAATTAAATATCATTTTACTAAAAATAATAATAAATAATAATAAAATATATTCATTTTATTCTTTTAAAACTAAAAATAAATTTATTAAAAATAAATTATAAATAAATTTACTAAAAATAAGTTATAAATAAATTTACTAAAAAAATTATAAATAAATTTATTAAAAATAAATAATTTTTTTATCATTTTATTTTTAGTTTATTAAAAATAAATTTATTAAAATTATTAAAATAATTTATGTATGATAAATAAAAATAAATTATTTTTATTAAAAATAAATTTAATAAATTTATTTTTATTTGTCTTGAGTGTTTTGCCAAATAAATTTATTTTTAATTTTAATTTTTATTCATTTTAAAATAAATTTATTCGTAAAAAAATAAAATAGAATAAATAAAATAAATTTATTTTTAAGGATAATTTTATTTTAAAATAAAATGATATTTTTATTTTATTTTATTTTATTGTTAATAAATCATTTTTATTTTTATTTTTTATATTAAAGGTCGTCGTCGTTGCCACCGTCGTCCGAAATGAAGAAATTTTGTGTCGTTATCAAACGAATTTATGTTTTTAAAGTATAAATTTTGTATCGTTATCAAATGGTTATTTTCTTAAAACTTTTATAGAAATAGAAAAATCATTTACGGACGAAAATGGTTGTCGCCCTTAAGTTTCACTCGGCCAAAATTCGGCCAAAATGCCGACGTGGCGATTTTCCAGTGAAGGAAGTGCAAAACAATGCTATTTTGCAAGCTGATGTGGTAAAAAATTTAATATAAAAATTGATTAAATTAAATTTATTTAAAAATTTTAAAAATAAAATAAAATATTAAAAAAGCTAAAATTTTTTTTAAAAAAAAGGTGGGGGGGGCGGTGGGCGATGGTTAATCCCTCGTTGTTCTTTGCCTCCTTGTTGCCGCCGGCCCTTTCGACGGTGGAGGAGGGAGGGTTAACTGGGGTCGTCGGGCAAATGGCCGCCGCCCTGCGGGGGTCGGACCTTTGTTCGGCCGGGTGAGGGCCGCCACCCTCGCCCAGATTCGGCGAGGGCTTGCGGGCCCTCGTCGCCGCCGGCCGGGGTCGCCGGCCCCGGCCAAGGCTTGGCAACCTCGGTCAACCCTTCCCCCCTGCCGCGGCCCTTCGGCGGGCGGGGAGGTGATGGCGACGAGAGATCGCCCTCAGTCACCTGCCCCCCCCCACCTTTAAAATTTTCTTTTTAAAATTTTAAATGTTTTTAAATTTAATTTTTAATTTAATTTAATTAATTTTTATATTAACTTTTTATCACGTCGGCACTTAAACGACGTTGTTTTTGTATTGTCTAGCCACGTCGGCGTGCAAAACAACGCCGTTTTGCACTTGCTTGGCCGGAAAATCGCCACGTCGGCGTTTTGGTCGGATTGGTACTTAGGGCGTGCATGACAACAATTTTGTTCGAAATAGTTTCTGAACATAAATAGCCATTTTTCATTTCTATTTTAGAAGAGTTTAAGCAAAAATAATCGTTTGATAACGACACAAAATTTCTACTCTAAAAATAGAAATTCGTTTGATAATGAGACAAAATTTCTTCCTTTCGACGGCGGTGGTGGCGATCGGCGACCTTTAATATAAAAAATAAAAATAAAAATGATTTATTAACAAAAAAATAAAAAATAAATAAAATAAAATAAAATAAAATAAAATAAAAATATCAGTTTATTTTAAAATAAAAATATCCTTAAAAATAAATAAATAAATAAATTTATTTTATTTTTATTTTATTTTACAAATAAATTTATTTTAAAATGAATAAAAATTAAACATAGAAATAAATTTATTTGGCAAAACACTCAAGACAAATAAAAATAAATTTATTAAATTTATTTTTAATAAAAGTAATTTATTTTTATGTATCATAAATAAATTATTTTTAATAAATTTAATAAATTTATTTTTAATAAATTAAGTATAAAATGATAAATAAAAATAATTTATTTATTTTTAATAAATTTATTTTAATTTATTTTTAGTAACTTTATTTTTGTTATATTTTTAATAAATTTATTTTTATTTTTAAATGAATAAAATGAATATATTTATTTTTAATAAAATGATATTTAATTAAATTTATTTTTAATAAATAAATTTATTTCGATTAAATTTATTTAATTAATTTATTTACTAAAAAGAAAATTGATTTTTATAATAAAAATTAAGAATTAAAAGTAAAAATTAATATTTTTATTTTTAAAAATGAATATTTTTAAAAATATTTTATTTTAAGGATTTTTTTAATTTATTCAAAAAAATAAAAATAAAATTTTTATTTATTCAAATAAATTTCATTTTAAAATGATATTTATAAAAATAATTTATTTGGTGATCGGCGGCGGCGGCGGTGGTAGTGGGGGCCGGCGATTGACAGATGGTGGTCGGCGATAACAAATGAAGGATCGGTTGACGAACAATGAGAAAATTTTTTATTTCTCATTTCATTAAAATAGAGAAGTAAAAAATTTCTATTTTGATTTTTATTCCAAACCTATTTACGGAATAGAAATCTATTCCAGAAATAGAAAAACGGAATAAGTTTATTAAACGGATTTTTATTCTAGAAAGCAGTGTCTGGAATAGAAAAATTGTTCCTGGAACAGAAATTCTGGTTTGTCATGCACCCCCTAAGTAATCCATTTTGCTTTGATTTTGGTACTTAAGTGTCACTTTCCAAATTTTTTGTACTTAAGTATCCATCCATGCCAAGTTTTGGCACTCCAGATGTCCGTACCTCCTATCTCCTCCATATTTCCATGACCGAAATATGTACCCAAATAATCATAGATGTATTAGCCCTCACCAACATTAGCATAAGTTCACTCTCGAATAGGCTTACATTACCAACAAAAATACGATGAAATATTATCATATTTAACATACTAAAGAAAGACTAGCTAAAAAGGGCATTGAATATTTGTCTTGTAAGAAAACAACTACAAGATCATATTAATTTAGAGACACATATCGAATCAAGTTCATAATAACTTGACATGGATAAATATAAGTATTTACATATGTTTAGGTACAAGGACACTAAAATAGCTAAAAAGTTTCATATGGCGCTCATTTAATGCTTAAAGTTTTTGTTGGTTCACTTAGGTCGGAAAAAACGATCACTTGAGTATTTTTTAGGAGAAATTCTACAAAAAGATATTGCGTGACTTTTATAATTAAAACTTCAATATGAGTTGGTCTTTTTCTTTTTACTATAAAAAAACCAATCCATTGCGAGCGTGGGACAAGCCCCAGTGTTTTGCGGGAAAGTTGTTCATGCATGGCATTATAAATTCAGTTGAATTATAACGATATAATATTTCGCATTTAGAAATGATGTCTCGGCTTTTATCATCAAACTAAGAGAGAGAGAGAGTTCCAAAGTTCTCCACGATCATGCTTGAGACTAATTACTTAGTTTGCATAAATTCTTGTGCTAGTATGATTGCACCATTTGAAAGATTATGGAACTAATCTATTCATTCGTTAGAATTGATGTACTATTTACACATATCTTAAGAAGTTGGCCATACGAAAGGTAAAAAGTTATCACAGAATTTAGTCCTGCAAAGTGAAACGTTCTTATGGTCTTTTAGATAAGGCATAGCGCACGCAAAGCATAAAGGCATCGATGGGAGTTTCAGTTATAAAAATGTTTGGAAATGTTAAAATATGTCTTACGTTTGAGTCCAATGCAAAAGTATAAATATTTCAAATTGGATATTTTACGGACGTCCAAAATCGAACAAAGTTAACTTCTTTTGGCGAATTAGAGTTGGCGATGGAAGAAAGTGTAAAAGGAAATTATAGATAATGATTTCCTAATTATTATCGCCAAGAATGATTCAAAAGGAGATTAGGACTTTGGATTTTCTTCTATCAATTATAGTTGGTGAAGAGATAGTTGTTATCTGTTGACTTTGTTGACCAAATTTACCTTGGATTGCATGGGATTCTTATCCACGTTGGAGTTAGTCAACGAGTGTGCGTTTTGTTGAGAATTGAGATACACGCACATATTTATATGGGCTGTTCGTCTGTCGCGGAAGTGCTCGCCATTGTCAAAGATTGTTGAAGTGCTGTTATTCTAGCGAGTGCTTGGCAGGTTTTTCGTTCGTGCAATTACATCTAAGAAAAATTAGTGTTTGTAGCCGATCAAATCTTTTGGTAAGATTTGCGTGTAATTACTTTGTGAGATTGAGAGATTATTTCGTGAGGAATTTCGAAGCTAAACACTGCGTGCGTTATTGAGTGTAATTGGGGGCTTGGGAAACACCGAGAGAGTGTTTGAGTGATTCGAGTGTGTAATCTCTTTGTATTGCTTGATCTATAGTGAATTTCGTCGCTGCTCTCTCCGTGGACGTAAGTCTTTACGACCGAATCACGTAAATCCGGTGTTCGATTTATTTTCTTCTTCTGTCTATATTATTGTTCGATCGCTCGTTTTTTCGCAATAGGAAAGATGTAAGAGAAATCAACTTCGATTTGAGTTTTGTCCTTGTCTTGTTGAATCGAGAGTAGACTGAGGGGATGATGGTCAAATGCTGAAATTCAAGGGCAAACATGAAACTCGTTTCAAATTCAGAGATGAAAAGTATAGTCTACCTTATGCATGAGTTATCTTGTGTTGGGACCATCTGCTCTCCGTGAGAATGCTTTAATTTCTTTTTCCTAGTACTTACCAGAAGAATGTGATGATCCTCTCTCTCTCTTCTCTCCCACCACCCCCCCCCCCAAAAAAGCATAATTACTCCCTGCACCCAATAGAAATCACCATTTAATTGCAGTAGTTTCTGAAAAACAAAGAGGAAATTGGAACTCATAGCACTAGCACAATTGGTTAAGATGGCTAAGGGATTTTCAATTGAGAACATTAAGATTACATGTTTGGATGCCACTAATTACATACAAACTGCTTGAGGTTAAAGTTATATGCACTAATCAAATACCTTATTGTAACATATTCATAGGGCTTTTTAGGCGTGTTTCATGGACTTTCATATATCTAACACTTCATTTCTAGTTCATTGAGTTATTAAAAAGAAAATGGGAAAAAGAAAGAAATAAGTGGGTAAGTACAAGCATGGTCCAAGAGGCTCACACAATGGTTCCCCTTTCGCAACTGGGATGCAGAGTTAGGAGGACCACATCTAAAGAGAGTTTTCTCTCTGGTCGTGTTAGGCGCCCGGGTAAGCGCGGGGAAAAGAAAACGTTGGTCGTTGGATGACATGCTATGGAAAGCATAACCCCAGAAAGAAGTAGGAATAGACATCCATAGAATATTTAGGTCGACTCGGGTACACACGGTTTTAGATAATAAATTTAAGGAAAATTAAAGAAGCTCGACGTTTTCTTTTTTGGAATGATTCAATTGTGAGGCCACCGATCCGTCCCTCTACGTGTGATATAGACAAAGCTGAACGCTAACGTGACCAATGTAGTGGTGACCATCGTCTAGTAACCACCATCCCATCCCAACCCACCCCCGCGGTGGCTGGCCGCGAGGGGCGTCTCTCTCTCTCTTCAGATTATGTACTTTGTTGGGCTGGTCGCCTCTCTCTCTATCTACCATCACAACCATTAAAACATTTACCG
Organism: Eucalyptus cloeziana; assembly: GCA_014182715.1. NCBI lineage: Eukaryota > Viridiplantae > Streptophyta > Magnoliopsida > Myrtales > Myrtaceae > Eucalyptus > Eucalyptus cloeziana. Next base: position 7,060,247 of record CM024638.1, read on the forward strand.
TTGACAATGGGCAAGAATTATCAAAAACCCCAAAACTTTGCACTTGTATTAATTCAGTTACCAACTTTTTAGTTGCGCCAATTGATTTCTAAACATTTTCACATTTTATCAATAAAGTCTATCTAGCTGATTTTGATAGGAAATCACTACATAAATACTGACTGTCATATGTAGTATAATTAGCACTGATGTGGACATTTTTAATAATAGTTTAATATTTTTTGAATTGTTTAAATATTTTTTTCTTTTCTTTATTTTATTTTATTTTAAAGTTAGGGTCCAGATGCCCTTGCCGACACTAGATGAGGGCGTCGCAGTCTCTTCTAGAGAGGGCAAACCCGTTGGAGGCCCTCACTTTGTTTGATAAGGGCGTGCCGCCCCTCACCCAGATTTGGCAAGAGCCATGATGTCCTTGCCAGATTTGGGCTAGGTGCGAGCACCACGACCCTCACCGTCACTAGGTGAGAGTATCACGATCCTTGCCAAGTCTAAATGAGGATGTCCTTGCTTGTTTTCGGCGAGGACCAGACACCCTCACTTATGGCTGGCGAGGGTTGCTGGCCCTAAGTTTTAAAATAAAAAAAAAGTAAAGAAAAAGAAAGACAAGAATAAACAATTCAAAAAAATATTGGAATATTACAAAAAAATTGTCCATGTCAATGTCAAGTGTGTAATGTCGGATGGCTGACGTCCACATCAATGATTTATGGCCAAAATTGGCCAAATGGACTTAATTGACAAAATGTGTAAATGTTTAGGACTTAATTGGTACAATTAAAAAGTTAATGACTGAATTAGTACAAGTGCATTTAGGATTTTCTTGGTAATTTTCCCTTGATAGTAGTGACATGGTGTGACAATTATCGACTTTCAAACCTTAAATGTAGTTTCTTCTTCCTTTATTAAAACTTTTTTTTTCCTGATTCCTTTCTTAGTTTTAAAGTTACAGAATCCAGTCTTGTAATAGCTCTTTTCTATACCATCAACAGTCATCTTCACACGCATATCTCTACATCATCAGTGATAACTCACCATCAGCATTTTTCGAAACTCATCATCAACACATGCAGATTATGAGTGAATTGATTAACAATCTTCAGTGATGATACCAATGAAATGACACTTGATGATGGGATCAATGATCCTTTCACATTTATCAGTACCCAAAGACCTCCAAGAACACTATTTGACTCTCTAAGTCACTGTGAGATACCACTTACATTGATGCTTGTTCACCTAAACATCTTAGCCTAGTTTCTCATCTTTGCCGATACAAAGAAATCATTGATGTTTGTAAAACTAGTTCACCATATGCACTTAATATTGTAGATATTAGTATCAAAAATAGTTTTGGAATTATCAACATCTCATAGGGATGTTTTCCCAACAAAAAAATCACCTCATGTTGAAGAAGAAACAACTATAAAACAGAGAAAACTTCATACTTTGATACATTCATACTCTTACTTTGTAGTAAACTAGAATATTATTTACAAAGAATACTTGTCATTGATCATAATCTTATTTGAGGAGTGTACGAATGTTGTAGCATGCTTGGGTTTTGTTAGGATGATCTGCTAGTTTTGGTAGAAGTAGCAAGTGCTATGTTGTAATTACTTAAGGGATTATTTGTGAAATCTAGCTTATTGATAGCTGTTAATATGAGAGAGTGAACATAGTTTTGATCTAAATTGAATCACTATAAAGCTCTACATGCATTTTCTTCCATTTCTTTACATAATTCATTTATATTTGATAGAAGCCTTGCACATTTTCAAAAAGGGATGGACGCACGAAGTGACCCACTATTAATATCATTCTTTGTGGCTGATTAAGTTCTCCATTAAAATAACTAATCAATGTTATTAACTATCTACGCTCGTTGATTCATGTACTCCACGGTCTGAAAAGCACTGGAAGAGCACAAAAAGAGTTTCCTCAGCATGTGTCCAGGGGATCTCTTCAATGCTTAAAAGGAAACAAGAGAGACTTTGGATATTAAGAAAGGATAAGACATACCTTGATTAGAGTGCATATCAAGATATATACAGAGATAGCATACGCTTTGGCTATAGGACCTCACAATGAGCTTATTGCTAGTATGAGTATAACATGTTTTAAGTTTATTAATCCATTAGAGGATTAAAGCCTGAGTAGTAATTTGGCCGTATTAGTTCTATTCTATCTACTATGAGTCTTAAACTTTTTGAATTTGTGTCAATTTAGTCAATTCAATCAATTTTGATCGGAAATTGCTAACATGGTTGTTGGTTGTCCTACGTGTCGCAGCCAGAGTTGAAGTGAAAATTTTAAAATAATATTTTAGTATTTTTCTTTCTCTTTCCTTTATTTTCCTTCCCCTCTTCCTCTAGCTAGTCGTTGGACCTCGACTATTGGCGAAAGGAGAGGGTTGGTGAGGGCGAGCCTTGCCCAGCCATGGTGAAGCTCACCCTAGCCTAGTGACAACAAGGTTGAGCCTCCTCTAGCCACTGGTGAGGCTCACCCTTTGTAAATTTGGTGAGCTTCACATAGTGATTGTGAGGTTGACCTCATCGGCCCTCACTTTTGGCTGGTCGTTGAGTTTCGACAATTAGCTAGAGGAAAAAAGGGAAGAAAAAATAGAAGGAAAAAAACCTTCCAGCCCTCACCTCTGGCCAGTTGTCGAGGTTTTGCGATTGGTTAGAGGAAGAAGGGAAGAAAAACAAAAAAGTTAAAAAAAGAAAAAAGTTATTAAACTATTAATGTTAAAATGTCTAATAAGCATCGGTCATGCAATGTAGAACGACTGGAGTTCATGTCAGTGATTTTTAGCCATAATTTGTTGGATGGATTGAAATGACAGATATACAAAAGGGTTAAAACTTAATTAATGAAGAAAAAAAAGTTTAGAACAATTGACATAATTGCAACATGTTTACGATTTTTTCGGTATTTCTTCCCATGCATTGCCATCAAGCGGAGGAACCTTGTTTCTCTTGATCCATGTGAACGGCTCCATCTAGTTCATGTCATGACCTTGAGACAATTTTGCCTAGGAGGAAGAGGATGTGATTTGGACATGGAATCTGTTGCATCCTTGAGGGTTTTAATGATAGAGAATCTTAATCAAGCAAAGTCATGCTAATCCCAAGACATATAAAGCACTTCATTTAGGTTTCATTTGTTTTGCGGAAAATATGACATTTCTAAAAAATGTTTGGTAGGAAGTCATTCTTCTCGAAAATGACAATATTTTTTGGTATTTGACTACAACTTGAAATGAAAAATCTGATTTGATTTTTTTAAATACACATACACTACTTAGTCACTAATAACTTGGGCATGGGCAACTGGGGAGCTAGATAAGGGCACTAGAGTTTTAGATTTGGCCTTGATGGTACCTGATCAGGCATCAAGGACCAAGGCAAGGGCAGCTAAGCATGGGCACCTATCGCGACCTACCTCTTGAGGGAGGGAATAGGTTTAGGGGTATTACCTAAAAGACTGGCCTACGGCCCATTATCAAGCACAGGCTCTCTCAAGCCCATACCTCGCGTGACATTAGAGGGTTCATAAGAATTTTATAATGAGTTGCTACTAGCCTATTGGGATCGGCTAAAAATCAAGTGAGGCATGAGAGTGTACCTTACTTCCTATGCAACTAAAGAATCTAGGTTTGTCACGCCCGATCCTCCGAGCGCGCGCACATCCCTCTACGGTCAATAGAAATTATGCGACTTCCTAGGACACGTCGCCGACCCATTCATTTTTATTGCACATGCGGAAGCGAAACAAATCCCCTGACAACATTTAACTTGGGATAGAAAAGCAGGCAATCAATCACAACCAAACAAGCCTTCTTATAAACACATAGGTTTATATACAAC